>JANKKB010028690.1:0-16167 GCA_026225775.1 Bursera palmeri | reverse complement strand
AATTTATGGCGCATGAGATTCAAATTTGGTTTCGTGCCATGAAATTGTTTTTTCTACGATAATATTATGGATATAAAATTTATATTTTAATTTTATATATTAATTATGATATAATATCGTATAAGTAAAAATATAAATTTATTAATATTTATTTTTTTAACTTTTGTATATCCACCTTATTACTCATATGGTATCATATTAGTCGAGATATAAAATTGATATATGATTTTATACCCATAATATTATTCTTTGGAATATATTGCTCAAATTAATTATGTCTATTTTTCCCTTTTTTTCTAGCTTAACTATACATAAAAAATGAAATAATATTAGGGTAAGAAGCCAATTGGCAATTGCAGACACTATTTTTTATTGATATTTTTTAAGAACAATTTATGTAGAATTAAAAAAAAAAGTTTAAATAATGTGTTCCATCTTATTTCATGCAAAAAGGTTTTATTTTTATTTTTTTATGCAGATTCTATTAAACATTTGGAATGTGTCATTAATTTAACTATGAACTTCCCACTTTGGTTTGACCTTTCTTGATATATTCTTTCTCAAATAGTTTATAAGAAGAATTTTGTAACCATTTAATTCATATGGTCTCACTCTTACCAAACAATAGCATTGGATTTACCAAAGTGTCAAACCATGCTAATAGGTTACAAAATCAACAAGTGTGTAGACTAAAATGTAGCTCAATTGGACTCACAAGTAACCCACCACTCTTCATACTCCACTTGAACTACCAACTACTGACTTAATTTCAATAAATATAGCATTTTGGATATTTAAATTTAGAAAAATAACTTGTTKGTTTTTACTAACTTAATTGTCTTCAAATAGAAGTTCAATGGCAAAGCCTTTGCTTGTTTTAGCAGAAAGGCATTTTTTTTTTAAATTAAAAAATTAAAAGGGTAAATAAGTCATTGCACAAAATAAATGTCTTGCTTTCTTGGTTTTTACGTTGAGGATTTATAAACCTTGCAAGAATTTAGAATGGACGATAAATTCAGGGAGAGATGGCATTAGAAGTAAGAAAATAACTTTATAAGGGTAATTTGGTAAATTTGTATTGGCGAATCTTAATCTTTGTCACGTTGCCCGCTTAACGAGGATCGCTGCTTCGATAAAAGCATTCTCAGAAGATGAAATTACCACTTTTTCCTCCTATTATTGAGGAAACTACGATGGCATCGCATTATCTCGAAAATGTTTTTCACTTTTTAATAGCTTGTCTTAATGGTCAATATGCGAAGATTTGACCAAAAGAGTGCTACTAATTCTAAGAAAAATATATCAATTTTCTTTTATCTCGAGTAATATACGAAAGTAATTTTAACGTGCGTCTTAAGAGAAATATTAAGCATTAAGAACTTATGTATTTCAATAATAAAAATCATTATATTATCCTAAAAGTTGGGTTAAATGAATTATTTTACTAAATTTAACGGTTTTACAATAAAAAAATATAATTTTTGAGATCTTTTAATAATTTTTTTAATTCAAATATATATATTTTGAGATATTAATATATGTCCTTAGGACACATGTTAAGATTACCTTTTAACTTTTTAAGAGTTGATATATACCTGAAGACATATATTAAGATTACTAAGTAATATATATATATTTATTAATATTATTTTTCCTTGTCATAATATATATATAAAAAAAAAAGTAAGAATGGAATCAAAAATGTACCATGTCATCTATATGTTTATCAACTAAATTTTTTTATGATAATAATTATTTTTGTATAGGTGTACGTGTGTGTCTCACTTAGCACTTTTTGGCCTAATCAAATATAACTATTTAAAAGAAAAGTAGAAAACATAAATTAAATTTGAAGCAAAGAATAAAAGAAAAGAATATTAGTGTTAATTTAGTAATTTTGTATCATGTGGCGCCCATTTGTTGGAGCCTAGAGGCATGCGTGATGCCATGCAACCATGCAAGTTGTGGTTGTGCTTTTATTAATTTTTTATTCTTTTATTTATGTTTTCGTAGTCACAGTCACAGATACCGAGTATCTTATCTGGCCAATGGGGGTCTATAGGATTTGGGCCCATTTTTATTTAGCATATTAGGTGGGCTCGGGCCTTAGCCCAAAATAAATAATTTTAAACATTCAACAATATTCTTATATAATAAGATAAAAAGAAACACATTTCTAAATTCTAACCTCTTTCTCAAACAACCCCCACCTTATCCACATCAAAACTTTTTTTTTTTTTTTTTAAATATGGGTGTCTGGTCACACTGGACCTATGTCCTGTGCCCCTAAAAGTTTCTCAACACAGACCGGTTTTTATATTGGGGTCAATGACCCTAAAAGGATATATCCAAGTTCAAGTCCTCCACCACTGACTACACACTTACATAGCAAAATCTCTTCAAGACAAATAACAAATATGACATTCCATAATAAAACACATTAAATGATATAAATAAATCAATAAAATTTATGTTATATATGTGTATAATTGAACATTAAAAAAAAAAAAGGTACACTTTTGCTAAAGCTTAACTTGCTTCGGTCCGCACCTCTCTCTTTTATAAGATCAAATTCAATTGTCTTTTGTGTATAATAGTTGATTACGATCTCTTCTTATCTCTATTGCATTCTTACATAAAGCTTGGGTAAAGATAAATGTTTTCTTCATTTAACCCCACCATTGATGCACCGCAACACCCTCATCCCTCAGCCTCCCATACAAAGCCAAACACTCCCAATAAGCCCTTCTGCTTCCATAATTTATCTTTCTTCCTCCTCCATGCCCCTTTGGCCTACACTCCAAGAACAATTCATCTACCAGCATAATTGCCTTATTCTTCACCATCTCTTCCACTACTTCAGCCTCTGCCTTCATCACCACATACTCCTCCTCCTTCACATTCTTCCTCAACCAACTCGACATCCCCATCTCCGCCACCTCCTTCCCCGACGACTCCTCTGTCACTGTCTCTATCTTATACATCTCGAAGTCAAGATTCCTCGTCGGATAATGCTTTGCAAACCATCCCGTGGCGGTAGCTTCTTTATCCGACAGCCCTACATCGATAAACACACGCCGAGGATAGCTCTCGAGAGTGTCCGCCATTAAATCAGGCAGATACCTCGTTCTCTTCAAGTATTTACTCGATTTTCTTGAGGCTGCTCGTGGTGGTTCCAGTAGGACATCTTCCAAATTCTTCAATGCATCTTTCTTTGCTTCTGGAGTGCACAAAAGCCTCCTTTGTGTCTCGGAATGTGTTTGATCATTTTCATTGTTCAACTTCTTCACGCCTACAATCGTCGATTCGAACCGTCCAAGATAGATTATTTTGTTATTTGATGGCTTCTCAAATTCAAAAGAAGGGTTGTCACTCATTCTCACAGCAGCAACGCCACCCATTTTGAGGCTTCGAGTGATGAAGTCTGCGATACCATCATGGAAGCTATCCGTGAAGATGAAGTCAAATGATTCATTTGGTATCGCATTTTGTCCCTCCAAATCTCTAGTAGAGATAAAATCCATCCCATTTTCAATCAGAATTTGAGAACTGTAGATGGCATCCTCCTCATCATTAGTTACCAAAAGAGATTTATCTCTCACTTTCAAAATGCCTTCGTTTCTTAAATCTAATAGGAGCAACGACAATAGCTCAAAGTCGATGTTGGTCGTCGCAGTTGCATCGGTGACCACTTCTCGGCCAAAAACGGTTTCATCAAAGGTTTTCCCTAACATGGGTTCCATCCAAGGAAACGAAACAATGACCAAGGCCAAAATCATTGATCTCGCAATGAGCTTCAAAAGCCTAGAGCCAGGGTTTGGGCGCTCGATGATCAAATATTTATCATTTTGCAGACCAAGAAGATCCCCAAGAGGGAAAATTTTATACCTTTGATGGCGTTTGGAATTGAAGTAATGAAGAACTTGGATCGCCATTTGGTATAATTACAAAAGTTATCGAGACAAAATCAAAAGAATAAATTCAAGGAACGAACGTGCTAGTAAACAATGCATGAAATGAAACAAAGAGCACAAAGAGAGCTTTAAAAAAAATTGGCAAAAAGGAGAGCAGAGTATAGCTAGATAGGCTTTGTTTTGTGTGAACGTACGTCGGGTAAAGTGAAACAATTTGAAAAAGAAAATTTAGCGAGTGCAAAACCTGGCTGCTGTGTGATTGCCACCCACGAGAGCCACACGGCTACTTTGCGTTCTAGACCATAGTAACATCAACTGCCTCATCCGCTGCACCTCCATGTTTTTATTTCATGCCCCTGATCGATGATTGATTCTTGTTAGCGATTCATCGATCAAAAAATCATGGAGGGGGGGGGAGACTATTCAGAGAGAAGCTATGCTATGCTGTTCTAGACCTCACTTGGATTTTTGTTCGTATTTGTAGAGGGGTTTGTTGTTGTTGTGGTCGTGGTTGGTTGGAGGTGATTAAAATGGGATTGGGAAGAAGAGGATTATATGGTGAAAAACTATGTGGAATTTGTTGTTAGTTTTTCATTGTAAAATTGGTTGGATCAACCATGTATGTGTACGAGAAATGAGTTTAACCATTGCTTATTAGATTCTTCTATTTCTTGGTCGATAGTCATTGTGTAGCATGGTTTGATGTCTAATTCTCCTTAACCTTCCCGAGTTTTGGGTGTAATTTGCAGGCTAATTACTAAGCATTTACTATTTATGAATAATTCTATATTATATATAATAGCTAGGAACAATAATAGTATACATGTAGTATAACATCTATGAACATTCAATATATGTAAGTATTGTTAAATTTAATCATCAACTTAAAATTAACCAAGAAAAAAGATAAGAAAAAAGATACAATAGTGGTTTATAATTAAACAAATTAATATTAACTGATGAATTCATACGTATTTTATGCAAATTTTTGCTAAAGGTAACTTAATGAGGAAAACTACTTTTGCCCATAAAATTATTCCAAATCACATTCTAATGATATGACATTATCATATAATTAATTTGTTACATTATTTAATCATCTATTGAATGAATGTTATATCATTTCACACATTATTTGGATATGATTTGTTATAGCTTTTGGGAGGGTAGTTTGAACCCTCTTGATGTATATCCTTTAGGGGTTATGTCCCCTGATATAAAATCTAGTGATTAATCAATCTGTGTTAGAAAATTTATGAGGATATGAGGTATAGGTTCCGTAAGATTAGTTGAGGTGCACGTAAGCTTGCCCGGACACCTACCTTTATAAAAAAAAATAAAATTTTTTCATAAATCATTCGTGCAAAACCAATTCTAATTTCAAAATGCACATTATGTAAAGCCAAAAATATTGTTTTGGGGTATGCAGATGGACTCAAACATAGCAAAGCATATTTGGAATATGCAAATCCTAGACAATATTCGAAATAGGTAAAAGATCTTTTTCAACATGTACTACTCAACAAAGGACATGACTTGACTTAGCTTTATAATTTGTCGTCCACCAATTAAAAAAATCCAAATCTGAAACATCTAGTAAAATTAACATGATCTTTGTCCAAGTCATTATATCTAATAATTGAAACCTAAAATTCCTAGCTAGCTATTACAACTTAATTTATAGAGCATCTGCATTGACAAAGAAACTCAATTCATATAGAAGACCAAAACGATCAAATCCTCAACAAAAGAATCATCCGGCCGGCTTTGATTTATACTTTTAAAGAGAGTAAAGTATGTGTAGAAAAGGAAAGTTTATTAGTCGTGTACATATAAAACAAACTTAAAAATATGTTTAACTATTTAATTAAACTTAAGCACAAACACTTTATGCGGACTATAAAAAAAAATAATAAAAAGAGAATAAATTTCAAGTATGTTGAAAAGACGCCGAATTGTATTGTAAATGGCATCAAATAAGAGACAGTAGGATAAGTGCAATAGATGAATAATAATATGTTAAAAGAAAAGTGAGTGGTGGCTTTAATAATGAGATTACATATATTATGATTTCTGTTTGCATGTTACATGCAATTATTTTTAATTTGTAGAGCTGTAGGGGACCCATATGTTTACCAATTAAATAATTCAATCATTATGAGGACAAATGAAAGATTGGCTCAATAACTTCAAGTAGTATTTTACAATGAGTTCATTACTAATGCTTTTTTTTGGGACCCGAACCCGAACCCGAACCCGTCTCATTAGGGTATAATGCCCTCCATGTATAGGAGCATAAGCCAAATCAACATCCCAAATTTGTTATTAAGAGATGATGTGGGTGGTGGTTGATGTTGTGAAAAACCAAAAAAATCTGCTGCTGTCACATGCTCGTGTTTGGGGAAGCAGGGGGACCAAAAATTGGAACGATAATTAAAAGAAATAAGAGAAAACAACGAAGCAGTGGATGGCACATCAACAGCTCACGCTACAACGCCACCCAAACAACTCCTCTTTTTAGATTGTTCTGTGTGCACATGATCCCTGGTGGTCCGCCTTTTTTCACTTTCCTATTCTACCCCTATCAAAACCACCAATTACCCACTGTCTTCTTGTGTGATTCGGTTTAGTATGATTCAATTTTAAATTAATTATTATTTACTTTAGTGAGTCTCTTCTTTATTAATTATTAATGTATTTCTTTAAATTATTTACATAAATAATCTGAAAGAGTATGTTATTTCGGTAAATCGTTTTAAAAAATTTGTTGATAAAAATGCCATAGCTGAGTTTCGAAAAATTAATAAGATTTTTAAAATTTTGATTTTGGTATGAAATTAAGATACAACACGATGGTATTAGGTAAAAATAATCAATTATTTATTATTAATTAAAAAAAAACCAACTTAATTATAAGGGAAAGAAGTAGGGTTAATAGAGTAATTTGACATAGCCGGCCAGTAGAGTGGGACCGAAGAAAGGCTGGCGCCAAATGTCATTTCCGGACACAAAAAAATCATCAAATCGCGCTTAGTCTTGGCGAGTCAAAAAAAGCAATAAATAGATTAATACAAAGGAGGTGAAGACACTCGAAAGCAGAAACATTTTCGCCGTTTTTTGATCCAAAAGAGACTGTAGAAATAGCATACAGACGGAGGGAGAAACGCTAGGGTTTGTGTTGAAAGAAACGGAGGAGACGAAGAAATGAGAGAGATAATAAGCATACACATTGGCCAGGCTGGGATTCAGGTGGGAAATTCATGTTGGGAGCTTTACTGTCTGGAGCATGGCATTCAGCCCGATGGGATGATGCCCAGGTAACCCTTTTTGGCGTTTGTGATTGATGAGCATTTAAAGATCCAAGTGTTTTGGATCCATTTGTTGGGTTGAGATGGGGTTTTTGGTGGGTTTTATTGCGTTTGTTGTGAAAAGTTAATGTTTGTGTTTGAGTGTAAATGTTGAGTTCTGTTGTACTCTTTAACGGTTTATGTTCGATCAATATGTGAAGATCGAAAGTTTATGGATGAATTTGCAGGGTTGAGATGATTAAATTATTTTTTTGGTGGGTTTTGTTTTTTTTTTTTTAATTTAAAGAGCTCTTGATACCCTTTAGATGTATATGTTTAATGAGTAATTTATGGATGAATTTATTAGGATGAGATGGTTGGTTTATTGCATTTATTGTGAAAAGTTTAAGAGTTTTTCTTTTTGTTTGTGTAATGGGAAATCTAGGGCTAATTTAGTTGAAATAAGAATAAATTATGACAATATGATCACTTGTTTCCGTTCAAGAAGACTATATTTTTGTTTTAGTTTTTGGTTGAATATTACAGAATTATTTGTTGCAGTATGTTATTATTCTGGATAGATAAACATTATGGCTTGACGCTAGATTTGATGCCTTTGCAGTGATACCACAGTGGGTACTTGCCACGATGCTTTCAATACATTCTTCAGTGAAACTGGTGCTGGCAAGCATGTGCCAAGAGCTGTGTTTGTTGATCTTGAACCGACTGTCATTGATGAAGTTAGAACCGGTACTTATCGCCAACTTTTCCACCCAGAGCAGCTTATTTCTGGCAAGGAAGATGCGGCTAACAACTTTGCAAGAGGGCATTACACAGGTATATTGGCAGGGTTTGGAAATTGCATGAATTAGCACTATGTTGGTCATTTTGTTGGTTTAAATTCATTGTGGCTGTGTTATGCAGTTGGAAAGGAAATTGTGGATATTTGCCTTGACAGAGTGAGGAAGCTAGCTGATAACTGTACTGGGTTGCAAGGGTTTTTGGTCTTCAGTGCTGTTGGTGGTGGCACCGGTTCTGGTCTGGGGTCTTTGTTGTTAGAACGCTTGTCAGTAGATTACGGGAAGAAGTCAAAGCTTGGTTTTACCATCTATCCTTCTCCTCAGGTACCCTAGTTGTTATCAACAATTTGAGCAATAATATCTTAGTGCAATTAGCTTCCATTCAATTTCTTATATGGTTTGCACTTGGCTACACGGATAAAGAAATTTTAAGCTATAGACATGTCAGAACATGACCTTATATTATAATTGACATTGAAATTAGGAGCTCTATAAATTTTAACTGATCGGCAACTTGTAATGGTAACTCTCTGGCTATTTCTTATTCAGACATGTACAAATATGTATTCAAACGTGATTTATTTAAGCCACCTTGTATTTCAGGTGTCAACAGCAGTTGTGGAGCCTTATAACAGTGTTCTGTCAACTCATTCCCTTCTTGAGCACACTGATGTTGCTGTGCTCTTGGACAATGAAGCTATCTATGACATTTGCCGCAGATCTCTAGATATTGAGAGGCCAACTTACACTAATTTGAATCGATTGATATCTCAAATCATATCTTCTTTGACAACATCTCTGAGGTTTGATGGAGCAATCAATGTTGATATTACAGAGTTCCAGACCAACCTTGTACCATATCCCCGCATCCATTTTATGCTCTCATCATATGCCCCTGTCATCTCCGCTGAAAAAGCATACCATGAGCAGCTATCTATTCCCGAGATCACAAATGCAGTGTTTGAGCCCTCAAGCATGATGGCCAAGTGTGACCCCAGGCATGGGAAGTACATGGCCTGCTGCTTGATGTACCGAGGAGATGTTGTTCCCAAGGATGTTAATGCTGCAGTTGCCACCATCAAAACCAAAAGGACTGTACAGTTTGTTGACTGGTGAGGAAACTTCCCTGTTGCTAAACAAGAATGTGAAATATTAACTGTAAATTATCTCGAAGTAAATAATATTAATTCAAACTTCCAATATTTGACTTATTTTTTTCTTGCAACAGTTGTCACCTATTTTAGTTTAACCTAGTGCTTCTTGCCTTCTATTTCTTTTTGTTCTGAGAGGCTATGTGTTTGGATTGCATAGGTGTCCAACTGGCTTTAAATGTGGTATCAATTATCAGCCTCCAACTGTTGTACCTGGGGGTGACCTGGCTAAGGTGCAGCGAGCTGTTTGCATGATCAGCAACAACACAGCAGTGGCTGAAGTGTTCTCACGCATTGATCACAAATTTGATCTCATGTATTCCAAAAGGGCATTTGTGCACTGGTACGTTGGTGAAGGCATGGAGGAAGGGGAGTTCTCAGAAGCACGTGAAGATCTCGCTGCTCTGGAGAAAGATTATGAGGAAGTTGGTGCAGAAGGTGTCGAGGATGAAGATGAAGGTGAAGATTATTGATGTGCTTTTGCCTTGAACCGGAAAATATATTTGCTATTTGCAAGGGCGTTTATGTGGATATTGCCTTAGATATGGGAGGGCTGTTCACGACCTGTAGTCCGTTGCCTATATACTGTTGTGTTTCTTTTGTGTAGCATTGTAATATTTTGCTGTTAAATTGTCAAATTGTGGCTATGCTGTGATTCAATTTGCTTTTTTACGGTATCGGTTAAGTGATGTTTCAGAATGATGAGTCATGGCATCATTTCTATCCGAAATATTATGGTTTCCCTCCAATATTTCTTTGGTAATATATCAGTTGCTGCAACCACTAATCTTGGCTACCACCAATATTTGCCATAAAGCTTTTTAAGTGAGCAGTTCAGGTGTAGCTGCTTTGTTATTGCTGGGTGCATGGACTAATTTTTTTCTCTTTGTTACTTAGGTCATTAGGCGCCAAAATATGCAAATAAACCATTTTTGTTAGCGCAAAATGACAAAGTTCTGTAACGTTTTGAATAATCTTTGCCATGTTTATTCTCCATTGCATTGCATCATCTCTCTGTGCAAAGTTATGGACCGGCGCTAAAACTTTATGGGCAGTGCTGGCCTAGTCAAAATTACACGCTTGGAGAACACTTTTGCTTTTGGAAAAAGGAAGAAGTATTCTGGAAGTGTGTAATCTGAGCACCCTTTTGGGTGATTTAACAAGAATCAACAGCCGCATATGTTCAGAATAAAAAGGTTGTAGAGCTCAATAACGTATGAGACTATACTCATTTCTTTGGTTCTTTTTGACCCTCAGCACTATTAAGTTTTCCAAGACGACTTCATTTTTCCTCATAAATCTGAACTGGGATGAGTTCTTTGGGGCTGTATCTTTCCCTTCTAGCCTTTGTTGGGTGGTATACTGTCAGGGATATAGATTTTTTTGGTAGAAGATGCAAATAACTTTATTTCTGAGGCTATTTAGTATATTAGATTCAAATATCAATAATCAGTATTTACCTAATAATTTAAGTTTTTGGGTTAAATGATTGTTTAATATGGTATCAAAGCTAAAGGTTTCAAGTCCAAATTCTTTTTTCCTCACATCACCTTTGGTAATTAATTCATTCAAGGTTCAGAATTTTAACCACCACAATATTATGTGTAGAAAATTCTATTCTTATTTATCCTTATTTCATTCTTATTGTTCTAGTCGACTCAGGCATAGGTGTAATACACATTCAGGAGAAGCAGCTGTAGAAGCTATGTTCTGGTTCGTATAAGTATCATGAGCCATTGCCACGCACCATAATGTTGCCTCGATAATTTGGTCAAACTATGTCTTTGGCGTAAAATAGCCTCATGTTGCAAAACTCAAGGTGAAACTGTATCTCAAGTGCTCAATTCGGTTAGTATTTCAGTTTGGCCTTTCTATGATATCCTGAAGAGTCAAAAGGAGTCAGATCAATATTTCATCAAAATCTTCTAATCCATCAAGTGAGAGTTTCTTGAGTACAGTCATCTCAATAAGCTCAAGAGGTCAACTTTAAGATTGGGATTTTTTGCATAATATGGACAGCACAAGCCTTCGCTTAGTTTCCACAGACAACAACAGAAGCATGAAGAGAATTCTGCTGTATGCAAAATGCCAAAAACAAGTCCTACAGATTCCACAATATTTAAAGAGTTCTAGAGGGCCGGCTTATGTTGGAATTTTATATAGAACAAAGAGATTAGGTAGAGGCTAGAGAGAACCAAGAATTTGATACTTTCATTTCTAAGGGAATATCTCTTACCAAGTGATGAGAAACTACTTGATTCAAAAGCTTAGGCTATCTATCTACATATGGATCCAATTTTAAGGTTTAATAGATAGATGAGATCAAGACTAATTTAATAGATCTGTGAGACTGATCTGATTGAGTGACTTAATTGTTAAGAGTGATGTATTGTTTCGATTGAGTAGCTTAATTACTAAGAGTAATGTGAGAATGAGGAGAATGGAACTTGAAATCTTTAGTTAAAAACTATAAGCCAAAAGTTTAAAATATCAGATGAAAGTCCAATAAAATATTCGACTTTAACACCAAGAAAGGTCCGTTATTTTTTTACTGATGGTGAATGTTTAAGACCTGTCCTCTCTACCAATTCTAATTCTTACTAATCTGAATGGCTTCACTTGCAGATGTATGATTTTTAAAGAATCTGCCCATCCTGAAACTGAGACAATGAGGGAAAAGATATATGCAGTTTTAAGAAGAGTTATGGAAAGATTTCATTCAGCATTACTAGAATTTCAAAAAGTTTTTTTATACACTAGAAACTCTATCTATCGGTTGAGAGTGCTAGCTAATTCAACTCTGGTTGGATCTTTTAGGATTGTATGAATGAGAGGTTTTAGTATCGAACCTCACTCACATCAGGATGCTCAAATGATACTATTTTTCTGTTTGTGCCTTCAAGATTGTCCATTACAGTAGGAACATAGGCAGTACATTCAAAACTCAAAACATTGAGGTAAAAAAGAGGTTTGACACAGTGTGGGAAGATCCCACAGAGCATGACTTGGATCAAATGCATTTTCTAAGTAGTCATTTACTCCACTCATAGCGTATAGCGATGCTGATATCTGTCTTTCAACCTTCATTCGTTCGAATTCTAATAACTCTAGATTAGTTGGATCAGGAAGCAAGCTGCAGTCAACATGTTTAGGCAACTGCAAAACTCCTTCTTGATGAGAGAATGGAAGAGGATCAAAGCCAGTTGGGAATGGCCATGAATGATTAGACTGATGAGAAGTGCTGCTTGGTTCAAATTGCCCAATGCAGCTGCTCAAATCTGGCCTATATGCATCATCAAAGATAAGGGCATCTTGTCTCATGCCATGATATAGGAAACTATCATTGTAACTATCACTACCAATGCTACAGTTCTTACTTACTATAGTACTTGGTTTTATATTGGCTTTGGTGTTGGTGGTGGTGGATGATGTTGCAGAGGAGCTCTGTTTTAGGCCCTTCTTGTGATTAAGGAGGTTTCGGATTTTCAAAGAGATATTGGAATTGGTGAAAACAGGAGTTGCAAAGTTGGTTCGAGTATTCGATCCTCGAAGCAGGCAAGCAGCTTCATCATAAGCTCTGGCAGCTTCTTCAGCAGTCTCAAAGGTACCAAGCCACATTCTAATCTTATGAGTTGTGTCTTTGATCTCTGCAACCCATTTCCCTGAAGGCCTTTGTCTCACCCCAACAAACTTGCTTTTGCTGCAATTCTTTGTAGTGGTTGATCTCTCCTTGAATTTGATTTGTTTGTTGACTGACGAGACACCTTTCTGCTGCCTTGGAACTTGGTGTCCCATTGCAACTGATCTGAAGAGAAGATTAAGTTATAACTCACTGAGAAAAGATGTCAGAAAGGCCTTGTTATATAGGCAAGGACAATGAGCTGGTCTCTTATTGTGGTGGGTGGCTCGTCTTATGTGCTTGTCACCATGTCATTTGAGTTTTGTAACCATTTTGGAGATTGACTGATTTCTCAATGTTCAAGACTAAATCATACTTTCTTGTTTAGTTATATCTCAGAAAAACTCAATTCATCCCCATAATTGATCATTTTTTAAATGAATACACACATATTGGAATAATCTTAGATGATGAATATATATGATAATATGATCCGTAACTTGGGTGCAAGAAACAAAATATAACTAAATTCTTTGTTTACATGAGATGACATGCAAGCCATTTCAAAAATTGGAGAGTTATGGCAAGAGTCAACTCTCTGAGTTGTACTTATCAAAGGGGGTTTTGGAATGGAGCATGAGTTGCTGGCCTCTTCTTGATCACTTGGTCAAAATGAAGAACAAGGAGAAGTTCGTGAGAGGCATGAAGGCATGACACTTGGAAAGAAATTAGCCTTGAAGAGCATGACTTTTAAGGTTGGATTGGACCCATTTGAGATGGAAAAAACAAATAGAAGTGTCAAGGAATCTCATGGAGCACGCTGTGTTGGGTAGAATCTCTCCTAACACTACATTACAAATTCACACTTTTTGGGGTAGTTAGGTTAAGTGCTTTCTGAAAGCAATTTTTTAAACAAGGTGGTTGTCATGTTTGTGCTCTTTGATATTCCAAAGTGCTTTACTATCTTTAAATTGCTATGGACTTCTAGGTTAATATTTCTAGGGATAAGTCCTGAGTCTCTCTTGATCTTTGCTTATATATCAATGACTTTCTTTGTGCTTTTAAAAACATCACTAACCTCCCTGACCATTAGTGATTTAGAACTAACTAAAGGAAAGGTTAATATCGTTATTTTATTAACAAATAACTATTTTTACTTTAAAAAATGAAAGTGTGAAAATTTTATAAATTCATAAGATTTATTTATTAAATATTGGTAAATAAATGCAAATGTTATATTATGAGGGAATCAAATGGTCCACTTGTGTTATAAACGGAGGATACCAACAATTAAGATTAATAGTTTCTTTTAATGTAGGGGAGGTTGTTGATTTTTTTTTTTTCAAAATTCAAGGAGGTGTGCAAAATTATCCTATAGTTCTAATTATCCAGCGAAACTTCTGAGGGCACAGGACACAGGTCAGATAGGATTAATCGAGGTGTGCATAAGTTGGCCGGATACTCACGTTTCAAAAAAAAAAAAAAAGGGCATAGCCTAGGGTAGATGGGTTAGGATATGGGATGTGACGAATTCTTAATTTAAATAGAGTTGGGTGCAAGTCTTGACTTGATATAGGTATGAGTTTAGATTCAATCAATTAAATAAATATTATCCATTTTGATTAAATATTCTAATGTGTTTGTTATTTAAAATTGTTCCTTTATAGCTGGTTGGATCATACAAGCTCAATTAATTAAGTATAAATATATAATTTGAATTTCGCCTACACATGTACTTAATTGAAAAATTTTGAACATTATAAACTACTTGGTCATTTATTTGCCCATAGATTCAATAGAAGTTTGAAAAGTTGACTTATGTGGGAATCTCTTTATCTATGTTTGCTTTTAACTGAAAAGGAATCATTTCGTTGTTTGTTATTCACAGATACATTTTTGTATAAATTGATTTTATACAAGTGTAATTTATAATTTAAGTAGTTGTTTGTAGTAATGCATCAGCCTCATAACATATTTGATAAGAAAGAACAAAATTCAGCTACTTCGAAGTTAACAGAGAGTTGTCTTTTGAGAAAATCTTAGCCAATATAACCATAAGTTTCATTTCCAATTTCATAATCCAGTTGATTTTCATATCCTTCTCCTGTATCCCCCTCGTCATCCTAATAATCTTCTGCCTCCAAGTTGCCATTTTTTAATGTGTCATCCGGTTCAGGCCCTTTGTTCCCAGTACTGGTCAAACTGCTGCTGTGCACCTTGTAAATTCTTTGGACAGTTTCTGTAATTGGCGTCAAAAGCTTCTCTAGCAGCTGCTTGTTCCTGTAAAATAAAAAAAATAGCAAAAACTGAACTGCAGTGCAGATAAATACAGAATCAATTTACTGCACAAGCAACACAAGAAAAAATTTAAAGAAAAACACGTGTGTGGTTTATAGACCAACCGAAAGACATAGAAGCTCTGACTAAGAATTAAAATCAGCAAATTTCTCCAGATCCAACTTGCCCACATAACAGGAGAGAAATTTCCACATTAGTTGTGAATCATATGAAGTGCATAATTTACTTGATACGCAAAATAATCCACAGGAAATGATAATTTAAATATAAAATAGCTATATTCATAGCAAACAAATTTGGCAAACTTGCAAATTGAGGAAGAGAATCCTCCTAAAATTTAAATATTACCAGTGATCAATGACATAATGTCACAAATTAAGAGAAAAGCACCACCAACCGGCGAGAACCAGCATCATGATATTACTCATCGTTAGGCTCCCAGAAAGCTTTTCTTTTCATATTAACAGTACTACTCCTGGAAGTGAGTGTAGCCAGCACAAGTTTCTGCCAAATAACACAACAAACGTTGATGACATGAAATAATAGCAGTACTACTCCTGGAAGTTGAAATTAAAAAAAGAAAAAAGAGATCGATTACTCAATACCTCATAATTAATTAACTGGTTCGATCACCACACCATCAAGCTCAATATTAGGGATATGAGCGATCTTGTGCCAATCTTCACCTACTCCTTGTTTGCATCTTTTAATCAATGCAGGACATTCAACAATTCCTAATCTTTTCGAAGCAGTCAGGTAACGCATATCCTCCGATAGAGATGACAAATTTGGACAACTTTTAATTACTAAACGCTGCAAAGTTTGAGCAGAATTCTGGAGAAGCCATCGAGGCAATTCCACCGATTTTGGTAATCCGAGCAGTACAAGTATCCGAAGCTTAAGTCTTATTGCACTGAGGTCTTGAGGGCTGTTAAGAATATTAAATTGTTTTTGTCTTTTCCTATTATCTATTATTTATTATTATAGCCCATATGTCTGCTACATTATTGAAGAAATGAAATTGAATTCGGCAAGCAAGAGAAAGGCAAATTAAAGTTTTCTTCTACTTTCAACTATAAAATGAGGTTCGCAGATTCA
>JANKKB010028689.1:0-16165 GCA_026225775.1 Bursera palmeri | reverse complement strand
ATTACTCATAGTATTATTGTTCTTAAAATTGTTGATTGATTTCATGGTTATATTTAAAAACTATTAAAGACAATCTAATGAAACACTGTCATTGAAATCTCTTATTTTCTTTTAAGTTTGTCAATTGAGTTAATTTGTTCTCATATTTGTTAAAAGACAGTGAGTTTAAAATTGTATAAATTTGACATACTTTAGGGGTAGTTTGTGAATTTTGCTTATATAAAATAATTACTTGTATCTAAGCACCATTAATGATCAACACAGTTGAAACTTTCATTGACATTTCTACGCTAATAATTTTAAAAGGCGCTTGTTCTTTTCAAAGGGCATGTTTGTGTAACGTTTTGACAAAACAATTTTATGTGTTCACGTTGTGAAAAACGTGTAAACTTTGTTTCATTCTCTGTTTTCAAAACACGTCAGTGTTTTGTTGTTTTCATTGACAGAAAAGAAAAAAGAAAAAATGAAAACCATTTTCATTAAGAGGTGCATACCAAAGACGGTTCTTCCAATACAAAAACCTTCTAATATGAACGTGTTTTCTTCTCTAATGTATTTGATTAATGTTGTCTTGAAGCTTGGAAGAGCATCTATGAGAGAGTGTTGTGTGTGTGTGTGTGGAGAGTGAATGATAATGAAAATGGGGCCAAAAGTGGGACCTCTGATTCCCTCAGTGGAGAAAATGGAGTCATTGGAAGTGGAAGCTGCAATGTGAAGCAAAGTCTAGACCCCAAAAATCTCAATATCTCACCCACCCCAAAAGAAAATAAAGAGCTATAACATCATCATTATCAATAACACCACCAAGAAGAAGAAGATGAAGGAGAAGTTCTCCTCCTTTTGATTTTTCTTCTAAATTTCTCTTGGTTAAAGTTCCTTACCTACCACCATACCCACCCACCTCACCTCCTCAACAATTTCTCAAAGTGAAATCTTGAATGCACTGTGAGTCATTTCATTCATCTCTCTCTCTCTCTCTCTAGCTTTTGCTTCCATGCTTTGCCTTGAATTCATGTAATGATTTGTTTATTACTCAACAACCCACAATTGGAAAAAGCGTAAGACAAGAGACAAATAGCTTCCAATGTAAATCTGTTTGTGTTCTGTTTTTGTTTTGTTTGTTCTCTTCTTTCTTCCTAGTTCTTCCCCTTTGTTTCCAAGATTTTACTTCAATTCCAGCATTTGATCTTCTTGTCCACTTCAAGGAATCCAGGAGAGATACAGGTAGAAAACTGGGGCCTATTTATGTATCAGTTTTGACCAGCTTGTTCTCTGTTTCAAACTCTGTTTCTCCCATTCTGGAATAGCTTCTTTTCCTGTCTAAACAAACAATAGAATTTTACAATTTCCTGAGATGAATTCCTTCAATCAATCAACTGGGTTCCGGTATAACCCGAATTCGACTACAATGGGGGAAGGAAACAATGATTCTGAATTTTCTGGTATACTTGAAATCTATGTCCATCATGCGAGGAATATTCACAACATATGTATCTATGACAACCAAGATGTGTATGCCAAGTTCTCTCTCACATACAACCCAGATGAAACCATCTCTACTCAAATCATCAATGGAGGAGGCAAGAACCCGGATTTCAATGAAAATTTGGTTCTGAAAGTCAACCAATTTGATGCTGTTCTGAAATGTGAAATTTGGATGCTTAGTAGAGCTAGAAACTACTTGGAAGATCAGCTTCTGGGATTTGCGTTGGTTCCAATTTCACTAGTTGTTGGTAAGGGAAAAGTGACTCAAGATTATAATCTATCTTCCACTGATCTCTTCCACTCACCAGCTGGTACTGTCAAATTGACTCTTTCTTTTGACACATCTTTGCCTATCAATCCACCCACCAACTCATTCCCTGAACCAACAGCTAACAAATCAATATCTTCAGAAGTTGTATTGCTTGATCGGAAGATATCAGAAGTTCCTTTAGACCCAGTTGAGTATTCAAGAATCGAATTTCCCGATATCAGTGTTGTTAGAGAGAACCAACAAATGGTTTCTGAGTACTTCAATGGCTTGAATTCGAGGCCTAATACCGGAGGAATCGCTTCCTTTCTTCAGCTTGGTGCCTCTCCTCAACCTGTTGATGATTATGAAATGACTATAAACTCATCCGAAGAGAATCGAGGAGGATCCATTTCACCAAATGGAAGCATCCAAAATTCTGGTTTCTTGAGCTCTACTACAACTAGCTTAAGTGACGATCGAAATTCAGGTGATTATGTTGAGAAAAAGACTTGTTTGAGAGCTGAATCTTCCATTTCTCTCAATGCTTCAACCACTAACGAGACTAATCAGAGCTCAGGGACCAGCCCAGATACTCCAACTTCCAAGAAAGGAAGTGAAGTTAAAGAAGAAAAAGAGTCAAATTTCTCAAGCAAAGAGGAAGAAACCAACAAGGAAACAAGCATTGGTTCAGCTAAATTTGGTCAAGTATTTTCAGCTCCGCTAGGGAACATCAATCTTGAGGCTGAACAGTCCGCAATGCAGCAGCAAATAGTGGACATGTACATGAGGAGTATGCAACAGTTTACAGAATCTTTGGCAAAGATGAAGCTACCAATCAATCTCGAAAATCCCGAATGCGAAGATCGTGGTGATGTGATTCAAAACCATAACAATAAATCAGAGGTTGAGAAGAAGAAAAAGGATGGATCGAGGGTGTTTTATGGTAGCCGGGCATTCTTCTAATTGCTAATTGATTCTGCTACTAAAGATGTCAAGTAAGTTTGTTTCTAGTGTGACAGTTAAGGGATTTAATTTATGCAACTCTCGGCTTCTGATCTATCAGTGTTTTATGGCAGATTTCAAACGGTTTAGTCTGTTTAACCCTTTTATTGATGATGAGCATAAACACTCTATTTATGAGACTGTACATGTGATGAAATACCATGTTTTTGATCGTTTCTTGAAGGATTGTAGACATTTTATGTGTTGCTAGTGAAATAATAACAACTTCTGTGTACAATAGAGTCACTAAAGCTCAGCATTTTGGCCAAATTGTTCCAAAGTTCAGTCTTGTATGCTCAATATCACTGTATACTTCCACCAGATAATATATTATGATGATCACAGGGCTAACGTAAGACTTTTTCTTTTTCTTTTTGTTTCAATTATAACTCTAAACTGTCATCCATTTGTGGATTCTTTTACAAAGTTATTGCAGGCTTTGGAAGGTTCTATTGCGGTGGCCTGCAGGTTGAGGCTTCTTATGTTATTGATGAGTGGTGTTTCATAATAATCACCATTTCCATACACCTGGAAAAAAGCAGAACCAATTTCCCAATTCACATTAACATATATGAACTAAAGAAACCTTTTACCTCGATTGAATCCTTCAATGTGAAAAATTAAGGGTTCAATCTCTTTCATTATAATTTTTTTTCTTTCAATCTTATATTCAATTCTTTTGGAAATTTGAAAGTCATTGATGCTTTCGAATCAAAGTGACAAAAAAAAAATCAATAAATAAATGATGTGACGCATTCATACAATTGAATGTCATGATCCAAGGTTGAAAAACATAGCAAACTTTGTTGACCCACTAAAACAAAATTTGGTAGTGGATATCATTGTCCTGATGGTGGGGCTGACCGAGAACCATTTTTCAACACAATGTGATTCGCATCTATAAATAGAAGATTATGCGTAAGCAAGTAATTGTTGATCAAGCAAGCAAAAACCATGAAAGAATGGAATCCAATGAACCAACTTGATTACTATAACAACTTTGGGAAATAATTAAATTGCCTCCATGTGTGAGCTGGTGAATGATATTAACCGATAACTTACTTTATATGTACAAGGGATTATGATATAAATAGACCGACAATATTATCGATCAAGTTTTTTTAATCATTATATATGTACAAACAAAAATTCGAAATTGAATCTTGTTTAATAGTTAAAACTGATTTGATAAAATTATTACCCAAAAAAAAAAAAAATTATATCAAATCTTTGTGCATTGATTGCCAAATAAATATAGAAAATTTTACATTACCAATACCCTAAATTTAATTTAAATACACATAAAGGCCCTTGTTAATAATTTTAAGAATTTTAGTGTTACTATATAACTTATAAATTTACAATTTAAAATTAAATTTAAAAGAAATCAAAATAATAATTATTAATAGAATAATATTTAAAAGAGTTACTATTGATTTTACTTAAATTTGAAACTATATTTAAAAGAAATCAAAATAATAATTATTAATAATTAATAGTCTACTTACAAATTATTTATAAAAGCTTACTTATACAAACTGATTTGTAAGGGAGTGTTTATTTTTATAGTTAAGATTTACTCTCAGAAAATTTCATCTACATAAATTAAAGAAAAAATTAATTTTTTTTTTAATTTTTATCTTAATGGTGAAGTCCGAAAAGTTTTATACCACTTCTAATTCTCTAATATATTCTTATCTAATTCATTTATGACCCATTTGTGTATAAATTTTTACAAAATAATAAATATTTAAATAAATATATATAAATTATTATTTTTAATATTTTAAGAAAAATTAATAAAATATTTAGAATTATAAATTTTAAAATATTTAAATTCTTCAATAGTAATTTTATCAAAATATTAATTTGTAAATATTTTTAGGATAGACTTAACACGTGCCTCAAGGACACATGTTAAGACGTTAGAACTTATGTATTTTAATTATGAAAATTATTAAATCATCTTAAAAAAAATTCTTTTCATTATAAAACTTCTTGAATATAAAGAAATAATTAATCTTTTAGATGTTTTAATGATTAATATAATATAAATACATAAATTCGAATGCCTTAACATATGCCTTAGGGCACACCTTAAAACTACCTATATTTTAGTATGTCAAATACCCCTAAACAGAATTACATAACTGAAAAAAAACTAATAAGAATGTATAACAATATTAGTTTCAAATATTTTAATTCAGATGTTAAAATTAAAAAATATATATATCATTCATATTAATATAGTCAGATCTATTCAGATCTTAGTTTATTAGATTAGTTCAATTTTCAGAAAAAAAAAAAAAAACAAAAACAAATACCTCCCAAAATGTAATATTACTCTTATTAATGATATTATTCACATATATATTTTTTCATAAATGCATAACTATTATTTATTCTTTCTCTCTTCACAAGTCCGCATAATATTATCTCTTTCTTTTCAACAAATATCTCATTCTTAATTAACTAAATTTTTGTTGATTAATCTTACATAACCCATAGTCACAATATCTTGTAATTAAACTCAAAAAGCAGCTAAAGCACTAAAATGGGGCATGAGATATTTAATTAGCAAATACCTAAAGCATTTAACACAAGTGATTTTTTTTTTTTATGTCAACTCAACAACTTCTTTCACCGTTAGATTAGAAAAATGAATGGCTATCAAGGAGTGTGTGAAATTAAGTCGAAAAAATTAAGTCCCAATAGTCTAACCCTTACGTATATGCAGTCGATCTATAAATCTTTATCTCATGTAATCTGCTCTAATAGTGTTTTATATTTCAATTAAATCCCATATATATATTAAAGCAATCGTTCCCTATTAACAGAAAAATCAATTTCAACAATCTGGCCACAACAAAAGAAGTAATTGTGACCAAACATCGATTAAAAAAATCGTAACTTGTGATCGACAATAGCAGAAGTTTCTGCCACCGTACTCGGCAACCCATATATAAAAAACACCAACAACCCACACAAACATACTCCACCACCGTGGGCCAATAGCCCCACAACTCCAACACCACCACTCGCATTCATGCACTCAAAGCCAAAGGCACCCAAGATGCCAAAATCAACAATGGGATTTGAAGATTAATTGTTAAAAAGGACTACTTTTATTTGAAATTAAATAATGTGTTTTATCTCTGTTGATTTTTCTTTCTTTACATTTTTTTTTTTTTGGTTCCTCAAAACTTGAAGGGGAATTGAATTGAGAAATTTGAAGAAACATCCAAAATTAGGGATTAGTTAGAAAAATAGCCAAACCCCCTAATTACTTGGAATCCCTATCCAAAAATAATTAAAGAGATCAAAATTTCATCACTTTAATATAACTCACTGCATCCCTCTCACTCTCACGTTTTGCTTATTCTTCTCCATATATATCTCAGTTCTTCTCTCTCTCTTTCTCTCTCAATCTAACACATAAACTCATTCTCATTATATACTTTTACTCTCATTTTCAATCTTTCACTCCCATTATCAAGATCACAAATCAAGTGGCAAAAGTTACAAACGTAAGTAAATTTTGATTTCATCGCTCTAATAGATTCATTTTTGAAAATGCAAGATTATATTTGGAAGTTGTGTCATAAGACTGATTTTGTAAGAAAATCCGAGTTAAAAGCTATAAATTTGGAAAAATTAGAGAAGTAATTGGTGTGGTGGAGTTGCAAGCTGTTGGATCTATCAGGACCAACCAAACCCATCGATCTAGATCGCTAGACAAAAGAGACTGACAGTAGACCAATAGGTCCTCATTGGTTCAGTGTTTTGGACCGATCAGTCTAGCACCAATTAGGATCGATTGGTCCGCTGTCGATCTCTTATGTCCAACGGTCTGGACTGATCAGTCCGATCTGTCTTGATCGGTCCAACAACATGCAACTCCACTATTCAAATTTCTTCTCTAATTTTTCTAAATGTCTAACTACTAACTCCAATTTTCTTATAAAATCAGTCTTATAACACAACTCCTAACTATGATCTTGCGTTTTCAAGCATGATCTTGCGTTTTAAACAATAAATCTCTTAGAGATGAAATTAAGATTTACTTACCTTTGCAACATCTGTCACTTGATTCATGATCTTGATAATGAGAGTGAAAGAGTGTAATGCGAGTGAGTTTATATGTTAGATTCAGAGTGAATGAAAGAGAAAAGGACTGAGATGTGTATAGAGAAGAAGAAGCAAAACGTGAGTGAGAGGGATAGAGTGTATTATATTAAACTGAGAGTATTTTAGTATTTTAAATTATTTTTGGATAGAGACTTACAGGTAATTAGAGGATCTAACTATTTTTCCAACCAGCTCTCTAATTTTCGATGTTTCTTTAAATTTCCCAATTAAGTTCAACTATCCTAATATATTTATCCCAAATATCTTAGGGTAGAGATTGTAATTAACCTTATTTCTATTTTCAAGGATTGAATAGAGCCAAACCAAGGGTAAGATAAATTGCCTTCACATAAGACATTTTAATGTTATTATCACTCATCAAGATTTATTCTAAAACATATGATAGTTTATACAAAATTGGTTAAGGGGCTTTCAACTTTCAGATTGTGGAGGACAAACACCATGATTAAGATTGATGAAGCTTGTGGGGGTGTCTTTCATAAAGAAATTAGAGTAGTTTTATTCGGTCCCACTTCTTTCTCAATAGATCACATTTTAAAATTAAATAAGGGTAAAATTGTAATGTAAAAAGTAATAAATAGATAATTAATATTAATCAAGTGACCTTAACAAAACTTTCATTTTCTCCTTATATCTCTTCAATCTCTTTTTCCTATTTTCTCTCTAACAACACCAACTTCATTCTTCCTTTCACAACAACTTCATCCCCCTCTCTCTTCCTCTTCCCAATTTCTGTGTTTTTCTTTTTTTTCTCAAATTAATTAAAACCCATATATCTTTCTTTAAATTTGATTCATTCACACAACCTTGGATCTAATGGACACCAAATCACCCATTTTTCTTTATTTCTCTCTCCCTTTCAAACACGAAAACGATGAAAATTTGTTTGATTATTTTGTTCGAATGATTTAGAGAATTCAATAATATAAGGAAAAATAATTTATTAATGTAAAAACAATTAAAAAGTTTATATATATATATATATATTGATATTATTGGTTAAATTTAATAAATGGGATAATATAAAAATTGGAGAAAAAATTTCTATTGCCATTAAGATTAAATAAAAATTGATTAAAAAAAAGTTAAACACCATTAAAAAAAATGATGATTTAATTAAGGTTATTATAAAATTTTTTGATATTGAATATTGAGGTGCAACTGGATCGTTTAAAAATGTTTTAAGATTACAATTATATCCTCATTGAATAAGAGATGGTGGTTCAAGATATGAAAAATGAGGGCCTAATAGACCTATACAAGGTTGAAGTTGTTCTCCTAGACATATTACTTCCTCATTGGGCTACAAGTAGCCAGCCCATTCAATTTGAATGTTAAAGTTGGATTTTTGTAAGCTTATAAGCTACCATTAAACTATTTTTTTTTTTTTTATGTATAATACTATATATATACTAAAATTATAGAATACGATGTGTAGCAAAATTATTAAGGAGGTGATTACGATAATATTTATTAAAATATTTTAAATTTATTTTTAAATTTTAATCATTTTAAATATTTGTACCATTTTAGGTTATATGGTCTAGATTGTATAGTTTCTTATTTGTGTATATATTATCACTCATTTTTTACACCTACCCTTTAATTAAATATATATATATATATATAGCCATCCTAATAGGTGTGGCTATCTACATCAAAAATAAATAAATAAATACATAAAATCTCTTCATATCGATTATTATAATCATATTTACTATTAAAATTTTAAATATTCAATTTTTATCATATAACAATATAATTAAGCAGATGTCATGCTCCAAAATTTTTTATACGGAAACTATGAATATGATAAAATGTAAATAAATTGTACAATTTTTTTTTTTTTGTTTTGTCTAACACCATACCCATTATTTATACACTAAATTAAAACTTGTAAACCTATTACATAACCTATTCTAGGATTTACATATCATAACCCAAATCTATTACATAACCAAAAACTATATATAAATAACAATGCCAATATTCAAAATTTTTAATACATCGGCCAGTAATAAGTAGCTCTCCAAAATATAGGCTAAAATTAAGATAAATCGCAAAAATTCCGCATGTTATCACCCATGATATCTAAGAAAGTTCAAGAATCTCGTTATGTTGCATGCATACCCGGGTGGGCGACACAGCTTAATAGGAAATCTTAACCTTACACTCAACCACAAACATTCACAAGTTTATACAATCAAATATTGCCATAAACCAAAATCATTGGTCACATAAGCATTCACCGTCCTTGGATCTGTATGACAATGAACCATCCAAGGTCCAAAACATATGTTCAGAGCAACATAGTATAATAAATTTAAAACATGCAACATATCTCTCACCTGAGCCCATATGTAATGCACAGAGCAAAGTGTAAAGCTTGAAATTCCCTACATATTTTCCAAGCAATGCTTACTCTTTCTTTATTTCTTTTTTTTCTCCTTTCCTTTCTTCTTTCCTCTTTTCTTGCTCCTCCCGCATGCTTCTTAAAGTCTCAAGGATTAGATACTTTGTCTCACTCCCAAGACAACGCCACACACCTCTATATTATAGCTCTTAATCTTACCCAACGCACTTATCCAACATAAGGCTTACACCACACACTTCCACTAATATAAGCACAAACCTTACTACCTCATGGGCTTGGCTTAATTTGGGCTCGGTAATTTCTATTAAAGCCTCCTAACCCAACTCATGTTATGGCCCAGCCAAGTTAGTCATACCACGTAAACCCAGCAACTTAACTCAAGCTCATCTAACTTTCATTTATGTCCAATAATGTTTAACTCAAGCCACTAAAATGTAGCCCAAGCTCAATATAATACACTAAGGGGTTGTTTGGTTCGATAAAATACACATGAGAATGGGAATAGGAATAGGTTATTCCCATTTTTATTGTTTGGTTGGTAAAAAAAAGCTAGGAATGAGAATCTCATTATCTCAGGAAATGGAATCAGCTATTCCCCCTCACCTCATTGAGAATATCAAATAAAGTAAGGTTTTTCACTTTTTGAACCAAACAGGAGAAATAAATAGCTATTCTGATTCTGATTCCATCCCATTCCAATTCCGATTTCAGAGTTCAAACAAAACGGACCCTAAGATCTAACAAAACTAAAATAGGTCAAATCTCCAAAAATGTGATATTAATTCAAGACTGTTATATAATTCATTATATCATCACATTACTTAGTTATCTTTAATTGATTTCACGTCATTTGAAATACAAATTTTTAGATTAAAAATTTGAGATGCACCATTATTATTTTTTCCTAACAATGGGTAAGTGTAAATTTAAGAGAAATATTAGTAAGTATTACTTGACAACGATGTTGAATATGTTTAACTATTGTAAAAAATTTTCTTCCTTAAGATTATACTTAGCTTAAAGGGCTTATATGAACTCTAAAAAGTATTTTCAATACCCTCTTTCTAATTACATCCATTATTTGAGGTTTAAAAAGCTTATATTTTTAGATAATCTTTTATTATGAAAATGTTGTATATAATTGGTATTATTAATTATGTTGACTAATATTTGATTAGATGAAAATATACTTTAAATACTTAAAAAAGAAATAGTCGAGGACCTAAGTTACTTATTGAAACATCTATTCAAATCACTTTTCTCACCAATTTCAAATAATTTTTTTGTTTAAATTGTATTTTTATGCCATTAATTATAAATATTACTTTTAAGTAGCCGCATACTTTATTTTTGGAATTATAAGCATGGTTACCTAACTTTTTTATTTAAAAAAAAAATTGAGTGTATTTAAAAGAAGGGATATGAAAAGTATTTTTAGTAGTTCATATAGCCCCACCCTAATAATTTTTGGATTAATAATAAGAGAGGCTATTTGCACTGAAATTTTTGCTCTACACACCGATTTATTCAATAAATCTTTTACTTAATTTTAAAATTTATTTTTTAACTCTATAAACCAATCCTAATACCATATTTAATCTCCATTAAAAATACATCTTATGATGAATCATTTTTTTAATTAAAAAAAATAATAAACCAATTCATTTAATCGAAACACCAACTATCAATAAACATCTCATCCTTCTAAAACGCAATGTTAATAGGGTTGTTCATAAGACAATCCAATCTGCCAAAAGGGGTCGATCCAATCTAACTTTTTAATTAATTTCATCAATTGATGAATTGGATTGGATTTCAATACTATACAACTGATCCGTTGATAAATTATATGACAAAAACCCACTAATAACTGATCCAATCCAAACAAAAATATAATCTAAATGAAATCTAGTAGTTTAATGATTTCAACCAAAAACATGTATGAAATGCAAATATTCTATTTAATTTTGCCTAAAAACAATCTAAAAATAATATGGAATATTTATTAGATTGCATTTATGCCTTTTCATCCAATAATATATTTCATTAGACATTTCTTAAAATTGGATTGGATCTCAATTATTTGTTATTGGACCAAATCATATTGGATTTTCACTTTGATTGGATTGGATTAGTTAAAAGTCAAATCCATTAGAATCGAAGAACACCCCTAATTATCAACAAACACTCCTTTCTCTAAAACACTTCGATGTTTTTTAGCTCTTCCTCAACGATCAAACTCTCTACTAAAGCTTTATCATTAGTTCATCTAAATCTAATCATCTTAATCTCTGAAACATTGTATTCTTTATAATTGAAGCCAAAGATTAGAATTCTCTCAAGAGTAAAATGAAATAAAAAATTGTGTTATTTTTTATTAATAGATGATTAAACAATTGATTACATTTATACTAAAAGTAACAGAATTAAGTTATCATCACACTGTACAGATGGCAAGCATTAACCAACTAATTTCTAACTGTTAGACTATTTGTACCTAAGAACATCATATTATAAATATATATTGTATATCGTACACATTTGGTTTATGTAAAAAAGGAAATTGCATGTTCTTTATCATTTCTTGTAATTGGCTTGTATTATATGATAAATGTTCATATGATGTTTATATGAATGATTTGATTGTGAGAAAGAAATCGATTCAATAAATATAACATTATTAAAATGTCCCTGGTCAAAGTACTGTCGAGATAGGACATCCACAGTACGGATAGACTAATATTATACTTGTACTGGTTATAAAAGTATAAGAGTATGATTCTCACACATCGAAGTATTGGATACTTATACAAGTGTATAGGAGAATATTATTAGCCGTTTAGATATGAGAACAAATTCATTGGACGCGGCCCGATACAAAATCCCATTGGTTATCTATGTGTCTATGAGAGGTCCGCTTAGGGTAGGTGTAAGTAATCCTTAGACCTAAGACTTATACGGCAATCTCATTTAGAGATCAGTTCGCTTTGACACTTGCATGAATAGCTCTTTCAAGGTTATAGATATGCTTGTCGTTGGACGTGCCATGACTTATTTAAGAGTGGATGTAATGTCAAAGTGGGACATGTCACTCCGTGTATATGAAGATGATGTTGTTGAAAAGAGCTTAAATATTAATGTTGAACCCATACCTATAAGCTTAAGCTTTTAAGAAAGTGACAAATTTAACATGATATCAGAGCAAAGATCCAAGGTTCAAACCCCCGTCACATGTAAGACCCAAAGAGAGACTGTATGTGAGGTAAAGATCCATGTACAAGAAGTATGTGAGATGTCCTTACACGTGAGGGGGAGTGTTGAAAAGAGCTTAAATATTAATGTTGAACCCACACCTATAAGCTTAAGCTTTTAGGAAAGTGGCAAACACACTAGATTCAATGGTGATTAGTCATAGCCTAACCAGCATGTAAGAGCGGGATAAGGATTCTCCTCAGATACGGCTCGTAAATGAGAATTACACAAAAAACGAGGATCTGAATTGTTCGTCATTATTAGGGAAGACACGTTTCATCCTTAGACCACGTACGTAATATATGACATAAAATTGAATTACATAGAAGTAAGCCTGTCAAAGGTTACATGACATTACGTGCACTTTCGAAGAATTGGGGGCTTGGTGCTTTACTAGAAGCTAATCATACCTTGTAAATCTTGAGCTCGTAACTTGGTGTTCGGAAATGCTGATGGTCCGTATCTGACGATTTACGGTCAATATATCCAAAAGCCTAATAGGTCATACTTCAAAGATTCACCGATGATAGATTGTCACGGGAGTTACGAGAGTATCTTTCACCTAGGAGAATAGTGATATGTGAATAGTATTTTCTGTTATACTATTCACACATGGGCTTAAAAGATGCATGGGCCAATTTAATGAGTTGGATTACTAATTGATTTTGGGTTTTGACATGAAAAATGGATTGGGTCCATTAAATCAAAATTTCAAATTTTACATTTAAACCCAAACCCAAATAAGCCTATTAAGGAGAGAAGAATGAAACTAATTGGATTTAGTTGACATTTGCCAAAATATCTTGATGGATAAGCATGCATATGATTGGTTGATTTTACTTGGTTAATATTAATTTGGAATTAATGAATTAACTTGGTTGAAAATGATTCAATTAAATGCAAGAGTGCTTAAGGTGTTATACACTTATACATTTGCTTTGTGTGTGCATGGTTCATGTGATAAGTGAAAGAACAAAACATCATCTCTCCTGTAGCCTCCACATTGCCGAATTACTCTAATCTCTAAAAAAAAAAAAAAAAAAAATTGCTCTCAATTTCTTCCTTTTCTCTAGCAAGAATTAGGACGATCCAAAGGTGTTAGAGGTATGCACCATTGGAGGATTATACAATAGCAAGGAATCAAGCATTTTGGCCAACAATTTCAACATATAAGCTAAGGAGTTTGCAAGTATAATTTCACTCTAATCTCTTTAATTCAAGCTTAATTACAATGTCTTGGGTTAGGATCCATCACTAACTATATAAAAAAAAAAAAAAAAAAACAGTCTCAAACAGAATCAACTGATTGCTTGCTATTTGCTTTTCCATTCTTTGATTAATAGCCTCCCTCAAGTGCAATTAAGAGAGACTTAAAGGGTCAATTTGAGATTATTTTTGCTTTGAAAATAAGTACTTATTTTTATAGCAAAAATAATCTAATGTGTTTGGAAATGTTTTTGAAACTGTTTTGAAAATAAGTTGTCGTAGAAATAAGTTGGTTTTATAAATAATTCTAAAAGTAGAGGGTTCCCTGCTTTTGGAGGACTGTTTTACTTCTAAAATATAAAAAAGTTAGAATTATCATTTTAAAAAATTTAAAAGTTAGAATTATCATTTTAAAAAATTTAAAATTACAAAATTACCCTTATCTATTTGCAATCTATAAAATTAAACATGATTTTTACAATTAATATTTATTGAATTTAACAAATATATATCCTAATTATAAATTTATTTTATTTTACATATATTTATTAATATGGTTTTATAAATTTTAAATTATTTTATAGATATGTATATTTTGGAATTATAATATTAATTTTAAATTTTTTGGTACTAAATTAAATTAAAAATAATTTAAAATTTGATTGGCTATACAATTCATATATTATTCCCTTAATTAAGTTTTTAAAATATTATAAATGTTATTATTTAAATAAAATTATAAATTATTTTTATAGAAATTATTATAAATAATTAAAGAAAGAAAAATAATTTATTATAAAATATTAATAATTAAATATTATGAAGGTATGATACACATGTCTATTCTAGTCATTTATACATAATAAAAGCAAAAGCAACCGCAATCCCAAACACATATATCCTCCTTTAAAAAAAAAAAAGTAAAGTAGTTTTTAAAAGTTGTTTACCAAATACCTCTAATTTATGTTATAAGCTGCTTATTTCGCTAACAAAGTAGAAACTTCTTATTTTCATATCAAAAGCAATCCCAAACTGATCCAAAAGTCTTGTTAGCAAGCTTCACTATAGATTGGACTGTAAGTTTATCCCTTGGAAACTCAAATCAGGGACCTTATAAAGCTTTTGTTAGGATGACAACATTTTGATGATTTGTTGAAATATGCTTAACAATCAATTGCTTTACCATAACATTTTTTCTAATAGATGCACATCTACTTTAATATACTTAGCCCTGACATGAAAAATAAAGTTAGTAGCTAATGATTCTGCTCCCTTGTTGTCACACCACAATATTGGAATATTAGCAAAGGGATATTTGTTTTTCTATCTGAAGTATGAATTTAACTATTTCTAGAACATTCTGGTGTTTTATGTTATTTTTTTTTAAGTATGAATATCATATAAAATCATTTGAATGGAGAAAGCTAAAAAAATTTAGCTTTTATCAGAGGATGGGGCTATTTGCACCCAAAAAAGCGCTCTGAACACCCACTATTTTTTTAAAAAGTTATTATTAAATATCTATAAATAAAATTACTTAAAAGGTTATAAGATAAAGTTTGGTTTTCTATTTTTACCATGAAACCTAATTCTTTTTTTTTTATACATATATCTTTCAATTTATCTTCACGTCCAAATATAACATTGATTCAATCAATAGAACTGAAAACATAATGGTTAATTTTATCATTGAATCCAAGAGTAATTATGAAGTTGTTTTTAGTGAAGATTGGTGGTACACAAGATAGATGTTAGCTACTCGTAAGTTTTTGTTACAAATTTTGAGGTATGTGAAGGATAATAAAATTGAAAGCAGGCTACAAAAGCATTTTCATTGCCTGAGGTAGTCATATATGAGAGACACAAAACTTTATTATAGTTCAATTTTAGTTCATAACCTATAACATAGTTGATTTCTCTGTTTGGATAAGTTTGTTGTGTTTTTTAGCTTCGTGGGGATGATAAATCTCAAATAATTAAGGTTGAGACTTTAAAGCAAAGACACTTGTGTACTATAAATACATTAAACAAGGGTCATCTTAAGTTTATGTTTCAGTGTAAATATCGTGACAAAAACATAAATTACATACCATAGCAACTTTGACATATCTACCTTAATCTTGAGTGGATAATATACCTCTGATTGCAGGCTATGATCTTTGATTAGAATAGAAAACGAATTCTTTAGAATAAAGGTCAATACCTTAGTTATGTTGGTTTGTAAGATCTGTGCATTAAAGAACATTATTCCATAGATATAAAATTCATAACTCCGTAAAGTTGAAGGAATACTACCTTAAGAAATCATAACCCACATATCATGTAACTCAAAAGAATTCATACACAAATATTCATGTACGGGTTCAAATCAACAAGTCCCATAACTAATTTATGGAAACCCCAACTTATATTACTCAAATCCAACAAAAAACCTAACCCTACATTCA
>JANKKB010028688.1:2827-16159 GCA_026225775.1 Bursera palmeri | reverse complement strand
TTTTTTTTTTGTTTATTTTCCCCTTTTAAGTCTGGATTTTGTGGATCACTAGTTTTCATTTTGTCTTGGCATATTTTACTTGTGTTTGAATCACTATGCTGCTATTGATGACCATGATGAGTAGCTAAAAGGTTTACTTTCTTACAGCAACGGCCTCATCATCCAGTTCGCCCGATTCCTTCACAGCTCTGGTGCAAGAATTTCGGAAAGAAAGAGTACTGAAGTTGTCGGGACTATCAGGTGGAAAAGTACTTGTAGAGGTCTTTGGCAAGCCATTGATTGTATTTTTTTGATTGCAGATGGTTTTATTAGCCTTATACCATATGACTTGCTTTGAATGCTTTCTAAGATTTGGTTTCGCTTCTCATGGAATGGATTAGTATCATGATATATGATCAATAAGTTGCGAAATTTGATGTTTGTTGTCATCATAAAAGTTATAAAAACCTTTATTGGAAAAATTGTGATATGGATGTTGTTTTCTTTAGTCTACACATCTAGTGATGCCCAGAATCAACATCTTAGAGGTTGATATTGACGATGATGGAATTGATTAAGTTGAAAAATATCGCAGGTAGGTCAATTATTATAAAGTGGGTAGTCGAATTGATCTGAAGAATCAATGGCCTTTCTCAGTTTCTGGTTGAATTCGTAAGTAAGTAGCTAAAAGAAGAAAAAGGGGAAAAAAGAGAATAATTAASGGAGAAAAAGGAGAAAAAAGAGAATAATAAACGGTCTCGGTTCGCGGCGGCTTCGTAAGCAAGGAAAAGGTATTGTTTCGGGCTGTAGCAACCTATCAGGATTTTGGTCCTTTATTCGAACTCCAATAGAATCTATCCCTTTCGAGTGGCTGTTGTTCACGGTGACAGAATGCTACATGTGGGACGTCTATGAAAGAAAATTTCCTTCATCCTTTAAGATCATTCGCTGTGTAATTAAAATCACATTTAATGGAGGGTGGTTGAACTTTTAATATTCTGAAAGGTCAAGAAATCTCATGTCATAAATGGTAGACGCATGCATTATTGAAAAATTATTTAAAAAATTGATGGAATCTTCATATTTTATAGGGTTGAAGTTAATGCAAACCAAGAGGTAAGAACTTCATCCAATAAATAGAAATTAGAAACTCAATTCTGCTTCTTTGACCCACCAAATTCTCGTGCACCAAAGTCCATAGTTAATATCAAAAGATTGTAGGGATATCTTAAGATATATATCAGTTTTTTTAATAAATTTAATATTTTTTTAGAACAACGTATTAAAACAGATATTATTTTCAATTTTCATAAAAGATTTTGTAAAATAATTTGTTAAGATTTGTCATAAAAAATTTAAAATTTTCAAACGTTGGAACAATGGATGGACGATAATAATTAAAATTTTTTTGACTCAAAAACATTATTCTAATTAAACTTTTAATAGCCACGTGGCAGTAACTGAAAGGCTAAATAATCAATCTTCCGGGGAGCCTTAACCCACCTGAACGTAGCATCCTGTCTTGTAAGAAAAGTCCACGTGCTACTGACTCGCAAATTGTGTTTCGTTTTCTACGATTAACCACAAGGTCCACAACAAATTACATAAATACATACCCTTGCTGCCCGAATTTTGCTCGGGCAGTCTACCCTCCTCTCTTCTCAGCATCCGCCCTCAACTTTGGTACATTCTCCATGTGCCCCCAAATCACGGTCAGCCAATAATGGACGCTCTTTTTCATGTTCAACAGCTTCAACTGATTCACCTTTCACATACACTCACTACACACGACCAAACTACATCCAACAAGCTCGTCAAAGAGAATAATCAAATTCAACACTGAGTGCAAGTATATATTGACCGACACACGCTCAGCTTAAGGCAACTTATTCTCAGTTGTTTCTTGCGGATAATGTGGTCTATACTAATCAGAAAAAACGATTGAAGTAGATTTACCGTTTTCCGTTGCAATTTTTAGATTTTTTTTTTCCTTTTTGTTACTTTTTGGTATTGTTTTGGATCTTGAATTCTACGGCAGAAAAATGTGGAATTTAGTCCGAGTTGCAGCGTCGAGATTAAGCCGATCAAGGCGGTTCTCGACTGCGATTCCTGGCCCCTGTATTGTGCACAAACGTGGTACTGATATTCTTCACGATCCCTGGTTCAACAAGGTTATATTTTTTTCTTACTGTTCTCTTTGTTGCTTTCTTTGTCGGTGGTTGTTTTAGCTATTGATTTTCGTATGATCTCAAGGTCGCACGCTAATTTGCTTGACTTTTCTTAGCAGATAGTTTATGAGTGGTGAACATGTTTCTGTTGCTGATGAACCATGGCGGATGAGATTAAAGAATTTTCTTTTTTATTGTTTTTTTTTTAAAAACAGGATACTGGCTTTCCTTTGACGGAAAGAGATCGATTGGGGCTCCGTGGCCTCCTCCCACCTCGCGTGATATCGTTTCAGCAGCAATATGATCGTTTCAGTAAGACACAATATCCTTGTTGATGTTTGCTACCTTTCTGAATGTTCACGCTCTTTGAAAGCTAATGTGTGATTTTTCACTTTCCTAAGTGCTTTTATGGTGGTACTCCGGATGGATAGAACTATTAGATTTACTATTTATTAACTATTGAAACATTTCTCCTGTTGTGATTAGCTCATTCTCTTTCTAAGAGTTGATAAGCTACATAATCTGATTGAGATTCTTATTGCAAAGTACCAGTACAATCTTGAGCACCAGTGTTTTATTTTATTTTATTTTTTATTTTTACTCATGGTCAATGCTATATGGTTTCTTGATAATACTTGAAGAATTCATGGTTAGGGACCTTTGTGCTGAGTGATGGGCAGAATTTTTACGTATTGCTGATTTTAGTCTATCAAGACTTTGATATCCCTCTAAAGTGCTTTGCTTCTTTTTTGGACTTGTGGTCCACTTCAACCTTCTGAAGTTTTCTATATAAAAAAAAAAGTGTATTAAGATTTCTTCCTTGTTTCTAGTTGGCCTTTGCAGTGACTTTTGTCTCCATTTTTTTTGATGGCCTTAATATTTTCTTATCTATTTGTCCATTTGTTAGTGGAATCATATCGATCACTGGAGAACAATACCCAAGGTGAACCTGATATTAAGAAAGTATCATTAGCAAAATGGAGGATACTGAACAGACTTCATGACAGGAATGAAACATTATACTACCGTGTAAGTTTGGTGCTCCAATACCAGCTTGTTGGTAAAAATGCATCCATAAAATTTAATATTACCAAAATTGATTTTGTTGTTTTTCTTTCCAGGTCCTTATTGATAACATCAAAGATTTTGCTCCAATTATATACACTCCAACAGTTGGATTGGTTTGTCAGAACTATTCAGGATTGTTTAGACGCCCACGGGGAATGTATTTCAGTGCAAAGGATAAAGGCGAAATGATGTCTATGATCTACAATTGGCCATCTCAACAGGTAAAACCCAAAAGAGTGCTAGACAACAAATTACAGTTAATAAAGACATTTTTACATTTCTCACTCTTATTTTGTTATGGCATTGTATCTAGAATTTGCTATTTCTCAAACAATATGATGACAGTTTCTGATGTCATGATAGGGAGTTTCTTTAATGACAGCATGATGCAACTGCTTTCTTCTTTGTTGTGCCTCTGATACCATGTTTTGTTCTTCTTTATGTGGCAGGTAGACATGATAGTCCTGACAGATGGAAGTCGTATTCTTGGCTTAGGTGACCTTGGAGTGCAGGGAATTGGGATACCTATTGGTAAACTGGATATGTATGTCGCTGCTGCGGGTATCAATCCACAAAAAGTATGAGCTACTCACTTTGTTTGTGAGTTTGTTGTTGTGTGTGTGTGTGCCTGTGCCAATCTTGTGAGCTTGTATGTTTGGTCATTTGTGCATATAGATGTGGGTGCCCTTGTTTACCTTTAAATGCTTAGATACGAATGGGAATGCAACATATGAAAATTTGTGACATGGTGTTTAGTATGGTTCCGTGTGTTGGTATTGGTGTGACAGTTGTCTCTAATCTTCCTTAAGATTTTTATTAACGCTTCTGCATCCAGTGTATGCCCATATATTTGAGAGGGCATACAAAAAAATCTTGATGAATTGGATTAGATTCTCTTTAGGAAGTTGCAGTTTAGGGTTCCATTTTTTTTTTTTTTTTTGGTGTTAGCAATACCTTTTCTTGCTGGAGTTTTTCATTTGTGACTCATGTCATTTTAACCCATGTTTTTCTTTGATAGATACTCCCTGTTATGTTGGATGTTGGCACTAACAATCAAAAGCTACTTGAAGACCCTCTTTGTGAGTGAAATACAAACTCCATTGTCGTTGAATTTATTTTATCTCTATTCAGAAACTAGTCTGCACAATGCGTTTGGAACTTTTCTTTATTGGAAACATCATGAGGATATCTTGTCACATTACTTTAGTTTGGCAGATTTAGGACTTCGACAACCTAGGTTAGAAGGAGATGAATATCTATCTATTGTTGATGAATTCATGGAAGCTGTTCACGCTCGTTGGCCCAAAGCTATTGTGCAGGTTTACTTCTTTCAAACTGTGATTTTTCCTGTTGTGGTCTTTTTTATCAGGCCTGTAACTTTTGGTTTCATCAATCTTATCAGTTTGAGGACTTTCAAATGAAGTGGGCTTTTGAAACTTTGCAACGATATCGGAAGAAATTTTGCATGTTTAACGATGACATACAGGTGGCTCTTGGATCTGAAATATTTTCATTCTGTATGGACTGAAAGGAAAGAATGCTGTGTGTACCTCTTAATTACAACATTTGTGATTAATGTGTTATAGGGAACTGCTGGTGTTGCACTTGCGGGATTATTGGGGACTGTACGGGCACAAGGTCGGCCGTTGACTGATTTTGTGAACCAAAAGATAGTCGTGGTGGGGGCTGGAAGGTAGTTGCAAATCTAAATTGTTGTGAGCTATAGACTTAAAATTAGTTTCTTTGTTGGATTCTGCTTGGTATTTTCTGTTTCTGTTATCAATTCCTTTTTCTCTTGGTTCCAGTGCAGGGCTTGGTGTTCTTAACATGGTTGTGCAGGCTGCGTCAAGAATGGCAGGGAACAATGGAAATGTTACCAAAAATCAATTTTTCTTACTTGATAAAGATGTGTGGTTCTATACTTTTTCACTCTTATTGATCTTGTAACTCTTATTGATCTTGTATTAATGCATATTCATGTCTGTATTTTAGGCAAGGCATATAAGGATTTATATTTTAGGATATGTTAGTGGATCTTAGCCCTTGAATGGCTATAAGGCTTGCATGATTTACTTCAATTTATCTAAAGTTTTATGCTATATCTACTTTAGTCATATATTCTATAATTTGTGATGTAATCCAAATCAGATATTTCTGAAATTGTTAGGTGAAGAAACCTGTAGGTAGTTATATGTGGTATTTTCATCTAAATATGTCATGAGATCATCTATTAGAATTCTGGTTTATTGGTTTTTGAAAAAAAAGAAATGTCTGGTTTCAGGGTCTCATCACAAAAGAAAGGAAGAATCTTGATCCAGCAGCAAAGCCATTTGCTAAAGATTCAGGCGAGATTATGGGGCTTAGGGAGGGAGCTAGTCTAGTTGAAGTGGTAAAGAACATCACACTAATTTAAAAGGTTTCTTATTGCTGGAAAAAAGAAGTAGCAGCATTTCCTGCCCCCCTTAAATCTTGCTCCAAGATAGTTGAGCAGCTGCTATATTACTAAACATAATAATACTCTTTTAAACATATAAGAATGCCTTACTGAAAACTGACATTTTTCAGGTTAAAAAGATCAAGCCCCATGTGCTTCTCGGTTTATCTGGAGTTGGTGGTATCTTCAATGAGGAGGTGAATTCTATTATTTGTTTTTCATCCTTTACAACAATTCCTCAACACAAGAGGAAGTAGATTAAATTAGTTGATTAATTTGATTTATTTTTAATTTTAATTTAATTTAATTTTATTTTTAAATTGTGTTATTCTTACAAGAAGTTACTTTGCTGGGTAAGTTGTTAATGGACAATAAGATATGGAGTTGCAATTTGATGCTTGTAATCGTGTTTCCGAAGTTACGAGTCTCAGCATGTTATTTTTATTAAAGTTTTGCCAAACATAGCAATTAGTTAATATTAGTTTGGCTCCTCTAATAGTGTCAGTTGGCATCGAAAACAGGTGCTTAAGGCCATGCGAGAATCAGATTCAACAAAACCTGCTATTTTTGCTATGTCGAATCCTACTATGAATGGTATTTTTATCTTGTGCTTGTGAGCATACTCATTTTCCTTATGGCTGCTGATAATTATTCTTGATATTCGTTTTATGTTCTTATGGAACAGCTGAATGCACTGCTGCTGATGCTTTTAAGTATGCTGGGGAAAATATAGTGTTTGCTAGTGGAAGCCCTTTTGCAAATGTTGATCTTGGTACCTTCCCTTCTTAAATGATGCATGTTGTGTTCAGAAGTTTTCTGGCACCTTTCAATTAAAATAATAGAACTCCTCCTTCTCTTGATAAGGGAGGCATTATTGACCATGTTTTGGTGGTAATGCTGTTTTTATTTGTATGTCTGATAATTACTGCCAACAATTATTTGCTTACTGACAGGCAATGGAAAAGTAGGCCATGTAAATCAAGCAAATAACATGTACCTGTTTCCTGGGTTGGTGTTGTTTTATTAGTACATTTTTGTTAAGTTTCAATATCGGTTTAGCATGCTTAGACCTCGATAACATATATGTAAAATTTGTCGCTTTAAATTCAGGATTGGTTTGGGAACGCTCCTCTCAGGTGCTCATTTTATAACAGATGGAATGTTACAAGCAGCTGCAGAATGGTATGTATGTGATAATTTGGCTGCTTGTTTTGCATCGTCCTAAATTGTTCTGTCTATGCTAGAAGATTGGAATTTTAACGAAAGAGTGCTTAGGAAAATATGTTGTTCAAACTTGATAACCTATAACAGACAATGTGCGAAGTGTCTTGGCCTGATCCTATTTCAGAATTTTAAGCTATTGTTGCACGTACTTAGATATCTTGGAAGTCCAGTATCAGGTTTGGGCTTGTGTGGTTCATTTGATGTTGCTTTTCTTTGGGTTTTTGCAACAGAAGATGTTCTAAGTGTTGGATATGAGATCTTAAAAAATTTATAGTGTATGTGTATGCTAGTGCTACCTTTAAGCAGGGGTGGAGCTATGGTAAGGCCTGGGGCCTGGTTCCCTTGGCCCTGCGTTGTTTTAATAATGTAGACATTTCTTTACAAGTTTCTCCATGAATTAGATTTTATTCTTCGGCCTCCCTACTTATTGGCCCTATGGCCCCCAATTTAAGTTTCTGTCTCTGCCTCTGCTTTAAGTATATTGTCTAACTTTGTACCTCTGATAAACTTGCTTATCTGGTTTAAGGCTGTTAATCTATCTCCATAAATGAGATGGTGAGTGTATTGCAAAATATGCATTTCTTTGTTAAATTTCTTAATGTAGTTATAGGTTCAAAGATGGGGATCTCATACAGAAAAAAAAAAAAAAACTGGCACATAATTTTAGATAGTGAAATATGTTTGTTTTCAAATAGCATTTCTACATTTGTTCATATGGTTGAAGTTGGTGCTACAGTGTATTTGTGGTGGACAACCACTTTATTATTCAAATATTTTGCTATGCAAACATAAAACATCAATGAAGCCAAGTTGACTTCTGGGCTAAAATCAATATGATATTATTCAAGATCACTAATTGAAAAGTGCATCATAGTAAAAATCCTAAATAGACTACTTCGGCTGTGGCTCTTTAAGATCTGTTTTACTGCAAATTTTTAACATGATGTTTTCTCTACAGCCTGGCATCTTATATGACAGATGAGGAAATCCAACAGGGCATCTTGTATCCATCTATCAATAGGTAATATTCTTTGCTATCTGTGGGTAACAAGTATTTCTTTCTTCTGGCCATTGTTATGTTTTCATTCTCAATTTTTCCAAGAGATAAATGGGGTCCTAATTTTTAAATTCTTAAGAAATATATTGTTAACTCGATTTGAACTGCATATTGATACTTGGTGATAGCAAAGATTATGTATATACTTTTTGATAACTTAAATGTGAAACCAGCTAACCCACAATTTTCACCTGAGTTAAGGCCAGGTTGTGTGCACAAATTAGCCTTGCCCTCTAAATCTGACCGTGGCTGGTATTTTATGGTTATAAGGTCTTTCTAATACACGATGTGTTCTTGTTTTTCACCATCTGAAGAAGAATGCTCTGGTTTTTTAGTTGTTTCTACCTATCATGATCAGGATTTTATCTCTCAGCTTGTGATGAAATATAACTTAATTAGCTCATTTTGTTTTAAAGACTGGATTTGAGGAAAATTTCTAACTTACGGAGCTAACAGGAGTGATCATGCTGTTTAGTCATTTAGTAATGTAACTTATATCAATTAATATGACACTAATGATGTGATGTTCTTGGGAATGATGTTAATGATTTTATGCTATGAACTACACTTGTTTAATGCTATTGTGGACAATGCAGTATTCGACATATTACAGCAGAGGTTGGAGCTGCTGTTCTTCGGGCAGCTGTTGCAGAAGAAATCGCTGAAGGACATGGTGAAGTAGGGCCCAGAGAGCTGAAGCAAATGTCAAAAGTATGTTTTTACTAGCTACAAGCTCTTCGCAGAAAGACAGCCATGACATTTTAAGATTTAAGAAAGAAGCTAATATAATATTTGAAACCAGTGTAAATGTGATCCAGATTAGTCTAACGACAGCCATACATCCATTTATGTATGTGTGTGTATTTCATGGTTCTTCCAAGTCACCTTTATTGACTACTTTGATCCACCATTTAGTTCTAAATTGGGACATTTAGTGTCATCTAAGCGAAGAAGAGATGATGAGATTTCATTCATAAGGTGTATGCTTTCACAATTTGGTTTTCCAACATTGCTATAAAATAACGAATTGGCTTTTGTTTCTGGGTGCAGGAGGAGACAGTGGAATATGTCACTCAGAACATGTGGTTCCCTGTTTACAGCCCTCTGGTGCACGAGAAATGAGGCTTCTGCTGCATCATCTATTTTCATTCAGGCAATTTTCTGCAGCCAACCATAACTCATCATAGATTCCTAATTTGAAGCTTAAGTGTACAAGACCTAGAATTAACAGGAGTAAGGCCCCTCCCAATTCTTATGAGACCCATTTGCTTGAATTCTGCTTTTATTATTGTAGTGAAGAAAATTCATGTATAATATTTTGTTTCAGGGAGATATGGCCTTGAGCAATTAGTCTTCTGAAATTCATTGGTCCCTTTTATATCACATCAAATAAATGCCAGTTTCATTTTTTTTACTTGGTGAGAACTTTTGGATGAAAGCAGAAAGGGAATGAAATGTATTGTCTGGGACCATGATAATGAGCCAACGTTCTAGTCGGTCTCAAGTTAAGCTCGAAACAATGTTCATTGAGATGCTATTTGCCTGTATTCATGAAATAAAATAAAAACATAGAAGACAAAATAGAGCAGTGATCTGAATGTCAGTGTCCTGACAGAAGGAAAAATTTCCTAGTCGAAAGTAGGTTATGATGATAATCTTCACTTTTACTATTGTTGTGTTGGGAAATTTATTTACCTCTTCAATACTCTTCAATTATTCCCTTTAAAATCAACAGACTTCTAGTCAAGACAGACTATATAAGCTGGCAAATGCCCCCCATCGCCGTCGTTGTATTTAATGTGACAATAATAGCGACATAAATAAAGTTTCCGAAACAAAGTTACCGTAAATTCTTGTCTGAGCTTGTTCCATTCGGTTTATAGGTTGATTACATTGCATGGATGAACCTATAATATAGCCGACCAGATTCAAATGGGTTTCAAGTTAAACTACACAATGTGCCTGAATTGAAATCTTACACTCGTGTAATCTTCAGACAACATAAATAAATTGAAGAGCAAGAAAGGTCATCTCAAAGCGTAAACTGACAAAAACAAAGCCACAAGAAAAAAAATTTCGAATTTTACCTTCAGGCTTTATGTTCTTTATTACTTTTGTTATTGTTTACTCCATAATCCTTCCTAGTTCTAGAGCCAGAAGTTAAGTCACGTTCTGTTTTTCAGAATTTCTTTATATTTCTAGTTCTAGTAAACTAAGCCAGATTACGAATTTTTAGCCGAAAACATAATAGAGATAAGGGATATTCCGTGGCATCCGCCAACTTAATAGAGACGGCCAACGATGAAACGAAAGGCACTTTACGGTTTTTAAAATCATCACTGCAAGGATGTGCCTTTCGTTTTTAAAATCATCACTGCAAGGATAAAGCAGGAATGCGCGCCCACCTCCCTCTTTCTTTAATGGACATTTAATTTATAAATAAATTATCAGCCACTTGACGTAGTGGGCAAATATATAGACACACACCCTCCATGTTTAGACAAAATAACAAACTTCCTCAAAATTTTAAGAAAGTTACATAGACATTTACTAAGTTTGATTAAAATAATATACACACTCCTAGATTCTTTTTTTTAAGATTTTTTTATTCTTATTTGTCTTATTTAAAAGTTAACAAAATAATAAAAAGTCTCAGAAAAATTTTATTAATCACACAAAACCCTAATATATTTTATTAATCATCATAAAATCCCGATTATAAAATTTTAATATATATACATATATTATAGTTTTATATTTTTTTAAATAATTTAAGAATAATAAATTTATGTTAACATTTTAAAATACTGAACGAATATATTTTATATATATTTAATATTAATATAATAAATCTAAAAAAATAAGATACATATTTTTTTAGACTTTTTTTTTTGAAAAATCACCTCAACGAAGGTAATTAATAACTTGAAAGAACTTTAAATATTCTAAACCAGTTAGTCCAATTATATTTGTCTCATATTTTTTTATAAATATTTTTTTAAAAGCATTTCTTATAGATATGTCTCAATTATTTTTTAAAAAAATGTTATTTGTTTCCTAAGATTTTATCATATAATATTAAAATATATCTATTCAATATTTTAAGATGTTATTACCTTTAAATTTCTTAGAAAAAATATAAAAGTATAATATATATATATATTATTATTTCAATAATATAAAAAATAAATTAAAAATATAATATAATATTAAAAATATATAATTTTATAAACATTTATTAGAATATAGGAAACAAATATGATTGAAATAACTATTTTAGCAATTCTTAAGTTATTTGATGTTAATAATTCTCTTTGTTAAGGTGATTTTTTATTAAAAAAATGACAAAAATATGTCATTTATTTTTTTAGATATATTATATAATATTAATATATATAATACATTTATTCAATATTTTAAAATATTAATATAAATTATAATTTTTAAATTATTTAAAAAAAGGTAAAAAATACATACATATATATATATATATATATATTATTTTTTTTGTAACAAGGGGGTTTGTAATGATTAATAAAATATATCAAGGTTTTAAGTTATTAATGAAACTTATCTGAGATTTTTTATCATTTTGTTAACTTTTAAATAAGATAAATAGAGATAAAAAAGTCTTAAAAAAAAATTTATATTACTTTAATTAAATTTTATGGATATTTATATTATTTTTAAAAAATTTGGAGAAAATTTATTATTTTATAGATACGTTAAGAGTTTCCACGTATTTACCCCCTAGGTAGACGCGCATTAGGCTGTCTGCTTTCTTATGCCACATCCGCACACTTATATCAGCTATTCATCCAGAATACAGAAATTTTTTTGTCTCGCTCATGTGCTGCTCATTTTCTGATGGATAAGATATGCAACTTACATGTATTACAAGTGTATTATTAAATCTTTAACAGTTGTTATTGCATTGCTTTGTGTTTGTTCTTTATTCTTAGCTTTTATCACCCGGAAGTAGGGCTGGACATGGTTCGGATTGGATTTTTTCCCAACCCAACACTGAACTGAAACTCTAAGGGTAAAAAAAATTGAACTCAAAATCGGGTTTTGAAAAAAATGAATCCAATGAATGGGGTTTAGTTGAGTTTGATCGGATTTCGGATTAATCAAACTTTTTTGATTTATCGGTTCGAGTCTGGTCTGGATCGGGTTTTATAATATAATAAATAAATACTTTTACAAAATATACCTAAAATAAATTGTGGTTCAGGGGTTATGTGAAAGGTTTGAATCCCATCATTTTAGATTTTATCAAATTTTTAAATTTATATTATACAATAAATAAAATATTTTATAAAATCACACCAAAAAGATTTATAGATTAATGGTAATATTATAAAAGAGGTGAAATGGGGATTGAGTTTGAATCCTACTCATCCAAGTAATTTTGAGAATTGTTATTCATCGAATCGGGTCAGATTTTCGGGTTTAACATAAAGATCCGATGTCGATCCAAAACCCGACAGGTTGAAAAAGCATAACCCGAAGTACAGTTTTAAAAAATTATCAACTCCATAAAAACCCAACTTTTCGGGTCAGATTCGGTTCAATACCACGGGTCGGGTAAAATGCCCAGCCCTACCCGGAAGACACAAACGTCGAACTTGAAATCCCATTTCATTTCTTCAAGTCAACATTCATTCGTTCTCTAGTTTCTCAACAAATTATGGAACCCGCATCAGCCTTTCTTGCAATAAAGAGGTATACATAGCCTCCCTATTTGAAAAAGGCTTACAATTGATAGAAAAAGACTTACCATGTAAAAATTATCATTATATTCCCTATTAAACCATTTCTAACCACATATTTGTTTTCTCAGGTATGCAGTTGTTACAGGAGCAAACAAGGGAATTGGGTTTGAAATATGTAGCCAGTTGGCTTCTAATGGGATTGTAGTTGTGCTAACTTCTAGAGATGAGAAGAGAGGTCTTGAAGCTGTTCAAAAACTGAAAGAATCAGGTCTTTCTGACTATGTGATCTTTCATCAGCTTGATGTGGGAAACCCTGCTAGTGTTGCTTCTCTTGCAAATTTCATCACAACTCAATTTGGGAAACTTGATATCTTGGTATATGCTTGGCCCCCCATTCTTTCGAATTGAATTTCGTCTTATTGTATGTAGGAGTATTAACTTTTAACTCCACTTTAACTTCCTGAATGCTAAGAAAGGATTGGAAGAGAAAAAATATATAATCTTTCATTAAATTGTTAAAAAGTGCTTGACCGTAGTTGAAAATTGGGAAATAAGCAGAGATATGTATGAAATAATGAAGGTAGCATAATACAGTTCTCTGAATTCCAGAATATATAGGTTGCGTGTGTATTACAAATGTTTTTAGAAATAGCAGAAGAATTGTCCGGAAACATTATCCAGGGTTTA
>JANKKB010028687.1:0-15850 GCA_026225775.1 Bursera palmeri | reverse complement strand
GCCACAGAGAACCCTCTCCCTTGTGCACATAACGATTCATGGACCGCCCTCAAATGGGTTGCGTCCCATGTCGATGGAAATGGCCCTGCAGAATGGCTGAACTGTAATGCAGACTTTCAGAGAGTGTTCTTGTATGGCGATAGTGCTGGTGCAAATATTGCACACAATATGGGCATGAGACATGGCCTGGAAAAGCTTGAAGGTGTTAATGTTATTGGTGTCATTTTAGCCCATCCATTTTTTTGGAGCAATCAGCCTCTTGAAGCTGAGAAAAATGATACAAAGGAAATAGAATATCGTGATAAATGGTTGCATCTTATTTATCCTTCTGCAACTGGGTTTGACATCCCATTGCTTAATCCGCAGACTGATCCGAATCTCGCAAAGCTGGGGTGCACCAAGTTGCTTGATTTCGTCGCTGGCCTGGATTTCAATAGGCATAGAGGAAAACTCTACTATGATGTATTGACAAAGAGTGGATGGGAAGGTAATGCGGAGATTGTTGAGACTCCAGGAGAGCTTCATGTTTTCCATCTGAGGAATACCACTAGTAAAAATGCTGTGGCAATGCTCAAGAAAATTGCTTCTTTCGTCAATCAAGTTCAGGCCTATCCCAGAAGGTCGAGATGTTTTCGATTTTCGTCCAATAATATTGTCCCACCTTATATGATTTAAATCTTACAAAATGGTTGGCGAACAACTAAGTCAAGGAGGGAAAAATTCAATCAACGATAAAATTTAGTATTTCTATAAAAATAAACACTAAAATACTTATAAATTTTTGTGATTTTTAAGCATTTAAGAGTGTTTTTGTAAAATTATAAACATATAGGGTTTTCTAGTTTCATATTTTAAACACTTAGGGGTATCTTTACAAAAGTATAATCATATTAGGATATTTTTGTTATTCCTTATTAAATAAATTTTGAATTCCAGGGCCCATGTAGCTCTGTCTGTTACGGGCACTCTTTTATCAACGGATCATAAAGTACCAGGGGTAAATAATAGACACCCTCGAGATTTGGTCTAAGTAATATTTTATCTATTTTATTAATAAAATAACATAGATACCCTTAGAATTGGAAAATATGGGATCTTAACACATAAAAATATGGGTTTTAATGTTACTTAAAATATCAAAATAGGAGTTTTTATGTTTACTTTATGAATAACAGAGGTGAGTTTGTTACTTAGACCAAACCTTGGGGTGTTTAATATTTACCCATAAAGTACCATTGAGAATCCCATTTTGGCCCATCATAAGGATCTCCATGATACTAAAATAAATATTAAAATGGGTTCTCTATATTATTTTATGAACCCCTAGGGGTGCCTGTTACTTTATTCCCTTCACCAACCATATCGTGATATAGTCAAAGAAGATGACCCAATAAGACAACGATGATTAGATCAAAATTTAACTTAATCAACAAAAGGGCAATCAGATTAATTGAACTTGCCCTGAAATTTGGTAAACATTCGATTTTACTCACTGTGAGTTAGGAAAAATACTCTACATTTTTATGCTTTGTTATAAAGTATGATTGATAAATTTTGTTATATTTTCAAAGTCATTTACTAAATAAAACACTCTTATTAATAAATTTTATCAAATCATTTACTAAAGAAAATAGGTTAATAATTTCATGAAATTTATTAGTAAAGGTTTTCCCATCTAAGGAGGCGTTTGGAAAATTAACCATATTCTAAAAAAATTTAGATGTCATAACCATAATAGGACAACTCGGTAAAGCAATAATTTTTTTTTTACTTATAAACACTTAACAGTTCAAATGCTCTTTTTAATACTTTCAAAATTGTCAGTTTTTATGGCATTATAACCAAAAAAATTTATCGATTTGTTAGATTATAATCATAACGTCTAAACTTTTTTAATATCATTTTTCAAATCATATTTCGTATTAGGTTTATTATTAAAATAAAACACGAGAATAAATCATTAAATTAATCGATAGATTACGTCATGTTTTCTATGCCGCATTGTATAGTATTATTAAAATATTGTATTGTATTAATTGATATTATGTAGAATTTAGTGTAGTGTTATGCTAAACATGGTGTTTTATTATTTTGTATACTATACTTTATGTTTGATGTATTTATTGAATTGTATTATATTATTTGGTAATTAACAAAATATTATTAAACAAGTTAACTACTATTTGTAAACAAACTTATATTATTATTTTACTTTTTATTATGAAAAATCAAATATTAAATAAAAATAATTATAACCTTTAGATAATAATATTATTTTTCTGTATAGGACAATAATTTATGCAAATATATTTGTAAAATATTTTTGATAAAATATACCATTGATAATAATAATATTATATTAATTTATTGAATAATAGTTTAATATATTTTTAATTATAAAAAAAATAGTGAGTGTATTACTCCTACATTATATAGTGGAGCTCATTTACTCTATATTATATATTGTAACATATATGGTCTTAATTAGTGCATTTTATAAATCAATATAGTACAGTCTAGGCTGTCAAACGTGTGCTTTAACTCATCGAATAAATCGTATATTTATTTTAAATTTATATTTGTTGAACAATATTTACCAAAAAAGTTGAGAAGGTAAATTCCACCACCGCCTTTAATATAAAAAATAAACCAATCAGTTACCTCCACGTCACCTCCATGAAGCCGCGTACCTCGTAACCGACAAAAACGAAATAAACCTCTAAATGAGGGGCAATTTGGGACACATGTCTCAAAAAACAAACGCAACCATTTCCCGGACACCCTTTTCACGATTCATTCAAAACCATCATCTAATAAATCGCCCAACTCGGTGCGTCAAACTCAGTGAGTCGGCTTCGACTTCAGCTTCCCCATGGACGTCTCCACAACGTCACTCGGTGGCGATGCCTCCTCGTCAGCCGAGTCCTCAACATCCACGTCCTCGGTGTTGATCGGTGGAGCTATGAAGAGAGACGCGGAGAGAGAGAAGAGCGTATCGAGGTACGAGGATGAGGAGGAGGAAGAGGGGGATGTGTGCCGGATCTGTCGGAATCCGGGAGATGCGGACGATCCTCTACGTTACCCTTGCGCGTGTAGTGGAAGCATCAAGTTCGTACACCAGGATTGTCTCCTTCAGTGGCTCAAACACAGCAACGCTCGCCAATGCGAGGTTCTCCATTCCTCTCCCTGAATATATTAGGGTTCTATAGAAATGTTGAAAGATTAATAATTTAGGGTTTTTTGTAGTGATTATCTCGGTTTTAGTGAATTCATCTAATTAAGAAAGACCAAGGGGAGAGGAAGAATCGGATTAGTGTATTTTAAATTGTGTCCTATTTCTTGGAAAATAGATTTATTTGGCAATTTATGAAGTTATACGGAATATCTAAACTTTAATAAATTTGAAGAAAATATAGTAAAAGATGATTTTCTACTACTTGGTTGTTAGTAGTATGCTACTAGTATTAACGAGAGAGAGAAAAGGATGGTAAAGAGAGGAGTACAAGTTTCTTTTTTATTGTTTGTGGGATAAAGAAAGCATAGTCGAAAAAAGTTGCAGCCTTTCATTTTGGAGATGTTTTGGAAATGCATGACTTTCATATTGGGTTCATTCTATTGGGTTTGGAATGCTGTAGTCATGATTATTTCTGCAATTTTTAAAATCATGATTTGGGAATGAATTGTTTCATGACATGATTTTAGTGAATCTCATTATTAAAGAAAAATAATTAACAAATACGAGCATTAAAAAAAAAAAAAAAAAGTATGAAGCTTAGAGCTTAGGGGTGAAAATAAATTGGTAGGTGTAAGCAAAACACTGTAATGCGAGTTAGCACGTTAGCAGGTTGTATTTAGATTTCTTTTCACATTCCATGCTATTATGGAGTATATTATGTCTTTGTTTTGCATTTTACAAGCGTCAGGAAGTGTATATTGTTACTTTTCCTTCTTCCTGATTATGATTATGTCAATTCAACCCTCTGACCTACTGATCTTGGTTTGCTTTGTAGGTTTGTAAACATGCATTTTCCTTTTCACCTGTGTATGCTGAGAATGCTCCAACTAGGCTTCCGTTTCAGGAGTTTTTAGTTGGGATGGCAATGAAAGCTTGCCATGTCGTGCAATTCTTTCTACGGCTTAGTTTTGTTCTTTCAGTTTGGCTCCTTATCATTCCTTTTATCACGTTCTGGATATGGCGGTTGGCTTTTGTGAGGAGTTTTGGTGAAGCTCAGAGATTATTTCTAAGTCATATCTCCACTACAGTTATACTTACCGATTGTTTGCATGGTTTCCTACTTTCTGCTAGCATTGTGTTTATTTTTCTGGGGGCCACTTCTTTGAGAGATTACTTCAGGCATTTACGAGAGCTTGGAGGACAAGATGCAGAGAGAGAGGATGAAGGGGATAGAAATGGTGCTCGTGCTCCCAGACGACCTCCTGCACAAGCTAATAGAAATTTTGCTGTTGAAGGAAATGGAGAAGATGCTGCTGGAGCACAAGGTATTGCCGGTGCTGGTCAAATGATCAGAAGGAATGCAGAAAATGTTGCTGCACGGTGGGAGATGCAGGCAGCACGTCTTGAAGCCCATGTTGAACAGATGTTTGATGGTTTGGATGATGCTGATGGTGCAGAGGATGTACCCTTTGATGAGCTTGTTGGCATGCAGGGCCCTGTTTTTCATTTGGTTGAAAATGCATTTACTGTAAGTCTATTACTTATCCTCCTTTTTTGTTATCATTGTTGTTTGTTAAACTCTTATCTTCTGTCATTAAGTTTTCAAAGTTTATCATGTGTCCCTGGTTTTATTTTTCTTGAAGAAGTTCTTTTAGTAATTTTATTCTTGGATTTTTTCACATAAAATGAATCATTTATTCCAACTTTATTTGGTTCCTCTTTAAGTTCAAGAGATATAAACTTTAAGTTTAGCCTCTTCCTTCCCTCCTGCTGGGGTTTTTCTCATAATACGATGAGTGATTATACTCTTTTGCAGGTTCTTGCTAGCAATATGATATTCCTTGGTGTTGTGATCTTTGTACCCTTCACTTTAGGTCGGGTCATACTTTATTATATATCATGGCTTTTCTCCTCTGCTAGTGGTCCCATGTTGTCAACAGTCATGCCGCTTACGGATTCTGCCCTCTCCTTAGCTAATATCACATTGAAGAATGCTCTAAATGCAGTGACGAATCTGACATCTGAACTGCAAGAACATGGTTTGCTTGGTCAAGTAGCAGGAGTATTAAAAGGAAATGCCAGTGCACTAAACGAAGCAGCGAATAGTACAAGTGCACCACTTTCAATAGATCTCTTAAAAGGGGCAACTATTGGAACATCACGGCTTTCTGATATTACAACACTTGCTATTGGTTACATGTTTATATTTACTTTGGTCTTCTTCTACCTTGGCATTGTTGCTTTGATCCGTTATACCAAGGGTGAGCCTTTGACTATGGGGAGATTATATGGTATTGCTTCGATAGCAGAGACGATTCCATCCTTGTTCAGGCAGTTCTTGGCTGCAATGAGGCATTTGATGACTATGATTAAGGTTGCTTTCCTTCTTGTCATTGAACTTGGGGTGTTCCCTTTGATGTGTGGATGGTGGTTAGATGTCTGCACTATAAGGATGTTTGGGAAGTCAATGTCTCAAAGAGTTCAGTTCTTTTCAGTCTCTCCTTTGGCAAGCTCATTGGTTCATTGGGTTGTTGGAATTGTGTACATGTTACAAATAAGCATCTTTGTCAGCCTTCTTCGAGGGGTATTCTATCTTGCCAATCCTTTTGTTGTTCTGGATCTATTATGATTCGATTACTCTTATGATCTTTTCTTCTCTTGCTGTGGGCAGGTTCTGCGTAATGGAGTTCTGTACTTTCTTCGAGATCCTGCTGATCCAAACTACAATCCGTTTCGTGATCTAATTGATGATCCTGTACACAAGCATGCTCGCAGAGTTCTGTTGTCTGTTGCTGTTTATGGTAGTTTAATTGTGATGCTGGTATTTTTGCCGGTCAAACTTGCTATGCGGATGGCTCCCTCCATATTTCCTCTTGACATATCGTAAGATAACACTGGTTTAGGCATCTGCGGTTTACTTACTGCATCTTTTTTTCATGTTGATATGTCATTGATGTTGCTAATTGCTCAATTTTTTGCAGGGTGTCTGACCCATTTACTGAAATACCAGCTGACATGCTTCTCTTTCAAATCTGCATTCCGTTTGCTATTGAACATTTTAAATTGCGGACAACAATAAAATCTCTTCTTCGATATTGGTTTACAGCAGTTGGCTGGGCACTTGGTCTGACGAAGTTTTTACTGCCCAGACCTGATGATAATGGTGGCCAGGAAAATGGAAATATTGAGTTGAGGCCTGATAGACTACAGGTAATACCAGTAGGACGAGATCGAGCCTTGGTTGCAATGCCAGCAATTGATGATACAAATAGAGGCACTCTTGCATCAGTAAGTTCTAGTGTTTCAGAAGAGTATGATGGTGATGATCAATCTGACTCAGAGTAAGTTGCAGGACGGCTTACATTTGTTTGATTATGAGTGGGTCTAAATTATATTGTTATGTGAAATAGATTTCATCAAATTTCTTCTTACTTTGAAGTTTTGTTCGTTCTATTCTTTGTTGTGTGCACTCTCACTCTTAAGGCTGCAGATTCACAAGTAGAGAGTCAAGTTATCTACCCCTTAACATTGAATCCTTTGTTCTTGAATTACATGACTGGTTCTGACAGGAGTATGTGAAGGGGTTACTGGCCTATATTTGATTCGTATTATAATTATAATCTTTCTTATTTCCATGTGATATTATTATAACTAGTAATTCAAATACAAAAACCAGAGTATGAAGCTTTTCTTTTAGTTTTCCTGGTTTTTACCTGTATTCATTTTTCTGTTGAGGTGATTTTTAGAAGTTTTCATTCAGAACCATCGAGTAAAGCCAGTTACCAGACATTTTCTTGTTCATCACCAATTTGTTATGATTCTGATAGAGATCCAGATTCAATTGGGATGTACTAGTGAATTGTACAGTATCAGTGATAAAATTTCTGTTATATGCTTTATTCTGGTGACAATTTATAGTACGAGAAAAGCTTTTTTATGTTATTTTGATTAGCTCTAGCAATTTTATCATTTCTACAACTTTCTATAGCACCTCGCCTACAGCCTTGCCATCATGTTGTTATAGTGCCATACCTAATGATTGATTTGCATTAGTCCCCTGGATTTATATTTTGTTGCTTGCTTTTTTCGAAACTCTCTTTTTATAGTTTTTTATTTGTTCATTGGTTTCTGCGACCTCTGCCCACCATCTAATGTTATCTCTCTGTATTTTAGCAGGTACGGCTTTGTTCTTCGCATTGTCCTCTTGTTGGTGATTGCCTGGATGACTCTGCTTGTCATTAACTCTGCCTTGATAGTCGTACCAATTTCACTTGGACGTGCACTTTTCAATGCTATTCCTCTTCTTCCAATTACTCATGGCATCAAGTGCAATGGTAGCATTGTTGATTGTTTTGGTTTTTAGTTGCCATGCTTTATACTTCTGGGATGGAAATGCTAATAGTTTTTTCATTTGCTTTTCATAGATCTTTATGCTTTCATCATTGGAAGCTATGTCATTTGGACTGCCATAGCTGGAGCCAGATATTCCATTGAGCATGTTAGAACAAAGAGGGCAGCAGTTCTGCTCGGCCAAATTTGGAAGTGGTGTGCCATTGTTATTAAGAGCTCTGCGTTATTGTCAATATGGGTAAGGGTTATTCTAGTTGTCATTTCTTTTGCTTCTCAGGTGTCCTCTACTATCCTCACTATTGATTCTCATATTATTCTAGTGGTTTAACCCTGGAATCCCTTTACTGCTGTTATGTTCCAGATTTTTGTCATTCCTGTATTAATTGGGTTGCTGTTCGAGCTCTTGGTGATTGTGCCAATGAGGGTGCCGGTGGATGAAAGTCCGGTTTTCCTCCTGTATCAAGATTGGGCTTTGGGCCTCATCTTTCTGAAGATCTGGACCAGATTGGTGAGTCTCTTAAACATCTTTTGGATTCACAACTCTGAACAATTTGAGAATGACAGCTTTTATTTGATTCCAAAATGCTGAGAATTTTCCCAGTTTCTAACATTTTAGTCCTTTTTCGGGTGTAACAGGTTATGTTAGATCACATGATGCCGCTGGTAGATGAAAGCTGGCGAATAAAATTTGAAAGGGTGAGAGAGGATGGTTTCTCCAGGCTGCAAGGTCTTTGGGTGCTCCGGGAGATTGTTTTTCCAATTATAATGAAGTTGCTGACAGCTCTGTGCGTACCGTATGTCTTAGCCAGAGGAGTGTTTCCTGTGCTTGGGTACCCATTAGTTGTAAACTCAGCAGTCTATCGTTTCGCGTGGTTAGGATGCCTTTGCTTCAGCCTGTTGTGGTTTTGCGCAAAGAGATTCCATGTCTGGTTCACTAACCTTCATAACTCCATACGCGATGACCGATATCTTGTCGGCCGCAGGCTTCATAACTACGGGGAAGATGTACCAGAGAAGCAAAATGAGGCAAGTTCTTCAGCTGACATGCAAAGTTCTAATCTGCGGGGCACTGGTTTAATCCAATATGACCAAGAAGCTCATGTAGGGTTGAGATTAAGACATGCTAATCAAAATGATGCTTGATTTCTGAGTGAGCTCGGTTTTGGTCGGGTCTCATTGGGGCTTGTATAAGTATTGGATAGCTTGTTACCTCCTTAAGGTTGTCAAATGTGACCTTAATAGATATTTTAGATATTCGTTGGTCTTGTGCATATAATATAACATATTAACGTAGAGATTAGAAGCCAAACGGTGATTATTATCAAGTAATTGTATTTCATTTTTCTTTCTGCCGTGTGAATGTGTGCCACACTGAAGATTATTATGAACTGTATGCTACTCTACGGTTAATGCATCTGTATAGTTGGTTCGAGAGTGGGGAGAACCTTGTGTACAAATTCTGTTCACCCCAAATTCACTAGGTTTAGTTAGTTATCTCACGGGATTGCAATTATCAATTGGGACCAGTTGAACCGAAATTGCCAAATTGGATTGTTTTGTTGGATAAGATTTTTCAAGACTTTTCGTCAGTTACAACAGCGTATTAATAGTGATAACCAGAATCGGAATTGAAATTCGTGATACATGCTAACTCCAGGCGAAGGACCTTAACTTTCAACTCACATGATAGGAAGTGATCCTCTCTCAAAAATAATTCTCGCTACTCCTAAGCAATGTGATCAAGAAAGCGCTTCGCTACACGCTACTCCTGCTAAGCAATGTGATCAAGAAAGTCCAAACTCTAGCGAAATTATGAGGACGAAGGCAGCCATCAAGCTGTTTTCAAGACTCGATACTTCACGGATCGATTAAACAAAAAGTATTTATGAAACAAGCCAGACCAAGCACTCCTGAAATCATCGCAATAATGTCCAAAACAGCTTTTGTGACTAACCCGGACTAATTAATTTAAAAAGCCAAAAGCGTATATCATGCCATCATAAAAGCAATTGAAGCGTATAATCAGACAAACAAAAAATAAAGCATCAATGTCACGATCCTCAAATTTAATCCTGAAACTCTCATCAATTCAAACCAAAACCAAAACCAAAACCAAAACCAATAAAGTTGCCTAGCCTATCAAACCATTCGTTTTTTAAGTCTTTAACTTTATCCAAGTTGACATAAAAAGAATTTAAATCAAGCATTTCAAACAACGGCAGCTTGCAACTTAGGAGACCAAATTATCATTCAATGACAATGAGCCTAGTTGATCAGCTGCATTGGTGGCCTGCTGTTGTTGAGCAACATTCCTCAGAACCTCCATTGCCTCAGCTACCTTTGCCTTCAGAGCATCTGGTGTATCAAGCAGGTGCAAAACCTCAGTCTGATCCATCTCCAAAAGCATTCCCGTAACCTTAGCTGCTGCTTCAGGCTCCAGCCGTTCCACGAGTGGGTAAAGATTCTCCCCCAGCATCTACAAAATTGACGTGACAAACAAAGTTCAGATATTCAGCCAGTACATCATGTATGAACTATTACCTTAGCTGCACTACAGAAGTTATATATATTAGATTTCTAAAGACCATAAAATGTCCTGCAAAAATGGAAGTTACCCAAACTTTTCAGTTCTAAATCTAATGACATAAAACTATTAACTACAAAAAGAAATCCACTCTCTGGAATGATGCTTCCACAACAGCCTTCCCACTTTTTGTCCAAAAGATGGCCCTAATTGCCAACTTAAGAAAGAAAAGATTATTCAGAGAGGAAATTGATCCCATGTTTTTGACATTAGATCTTTTAAACTTGGGCAACACTCATTCTCATCAAATAATTGAAGTCTTCACCTAAATTTTGATCAGAAAAATAGGTTGAATCACAGACTTGGCTACTGAGTTAAAATAATAAAGTAAGCAAAAACTAAGAAATTTAGATAATATTTTTGTCATCAATTGCATACCGTCCTCTGTTGATCTGAAGAAGCATTTGCAAGGGCAGAAGCCAAAGCCCCAATCGGAATTGGCTGAGAAAGTGCTGCATCACGAATTGGCATACCAGCCATTTCATATGGAACAGATAGCATGCTTCCAGCAACACCAGGCATGGGTACATCAGGCAGCCCACGCCCAGGCGGGTAGCGGTAGACACGTCCCCTTGGAAGCATCTGTCATTCAAACAAGCCACCACATGCAGGCATTAGATAAATGTAAATACATAAAGAATGCTATACAGTAAATGTGCAACAACACAATATCACCAACCTGTTGCTGCATTAGTGGAACATGCTGCTGGGTTTGCTGAAGCCCTCCTGTTCGTCTGCCACTAGGGCGCTGCCCTTGCTGCCCCTGCTGAACCATTGGAACAAAGAAATTTGGCATGGGAGCCCCGCCAGGCCTCATACCAGGAACAAGCTGCTGCTGATACCCAAATCCAGGCTAAAAAAAATACATACATAATGAGAAACAGCAACTTAAATATGATAATTTATTCATATCTAACTGCAGTAAAGGCATAGACCTCAAGTAATCAGAGCAGTGAAACTATTAAAAACAATCCAAAAATAAAACCGAATACTGAAAATAATTATATCAGCACTAAAAGGTTTACCTGTGGAGGAATCATAGCAGGCGGGGCTTGACCATAGAATATTTGTTGCCCAAGACCTGGACCACCAGGAGGGTATATTGGCATACGAGGAGCGACAGAAGGTGCCATTGCAACCGGCCGCAATTGAGAAAACTGAGCCTGTATATAACCATACAAAAATGTGCACAAGCCAGTATAAGACCTCTATCATTGTTAAACAAAGAAAAAACATGAGAGCTCTAAGAGGATCAATCCTGAACAGATGGGAAAACATCATCTGCCACGAAATGACGCAGGAAAATTTTTTTTTTTTCTTTTTTATTTAATAAAAGGAAAAAGAGGAAAAAGAAACAAGAGTTTAACATATCCCATGTCTTTCATCTAAGCTGAGCATGCTTCTAGGGAAAATAACACAGAAAAAGAAATTTCATTTTCAATAACAATGGTAACAGAAGCACTCATGACATTGAGCAAAAATTACTTGTCAATTTGCATTGAAAAACACACTAGCATATTTTTCAGAAGGAACATACCTGCAGCCTGGCTCTTCTATCTTCCTTCCGTTGTGCAAGCGCCACATATAGCGGTTTGCTGACAATCATTTTGCCATTCATCTCCTGGAGCTGTCGAGATTAAGAAAGACCTATCAGCTTATGTTAAGCTCCTCATTAATAGGTAGACAGAAAGAAACTTACAGCTGTAGATGCCTCTTCAGGAGTGGAGAAAGCAACAAACCCCGATCCTCTACTGATTCCACTAGGGTCTCGCATTACCTGTTCAAAGTTTAATGATAAACCTTCAATAATCAAAATAAAATGCAGAGCTAAGCAGGCACTTTTTTGTTTAAAGAATAAATGCTACACACCTTGCATGATGTGATGGCACCAAATGGAGAGAACAGCTGCTTAAGTTTATCATCATCTATGCTATCATCTAAATTTTTGATGTACAAGTTTGCCCCCTGAGATTTGTCCGCTGCCTCCTTCATGTTCTGCTCAAATCGATATTTTAATTCAACCTCCCTTTCAGATTTCTTTTGCGCTTTCCCAACATACCACTCCTTATCATCAAATTTATATCCATTTAGAGCCTCGACAGCTCTAGCAGCATCATCAGGATTCTCAAAATTGACAAATCCAAAGCCCTTTGATTTGCCATCAGCATCCCTCATCACCACAGCACTAGTGATTGTGCCAAATTCCCCAAAAGCTTTCTGCAAATCTTCTTCGGTGGTTGATTCTGAGAGATTCTTCACATAGACATTGTTAAATTTGCTCTTGCTGACTTCAGTTTCTCTCTCCTGCTTCCGGAGGAAAGGCCCCACATAAACTTGCTTATCATTCAACAGCATACCATTCAACTTCTCTATAGCTTTTTGGGCAGACTCCTCAGTTTCAAATTGCACAAAACCGTACCCTTTTGACTGACCATTGTGATCTGTAGCTACCTTGCAAGAGAGGATGTTCCCAAATGCAGAAAATGTATCATGTAACGCTTTGTGATCAATGGCCTTATCTAGATTCTGTCAAGTTTATGGAATAAAGAAAGTTAGTAAACTGAAACTATTAGGTTCTTGAAAATGTGAAGGACAAGAAAAGGAAAAGAAATAAAAACAGCATACGTGAAGGAATAATTAGAGAGAGTTTGGAGACAACAAAGTAAACACAAAAAATAAAAAATAAAAAAAGGAAAAGAGTAACCAACACAATTGACATGCCAATCCCAAATAGAAATAATGCCACCACAACACTGGTGGCTTGTAAATCATTTGAATTTCTTATTTAAATAAAAAATACCGACACAAATACACGCTGACACTTAAAATAGTGACTATGAGTTCACCACAAGGCACAGTTGTTTCCAAGTTCAAATGTGCACTGCCATCTGTGTAAACAGTAAAAGTGGATTCTTCCTGATAAAAGTTTAAGTTATGGGGAAGAGAGCATATCAGGTATCAGGTAGTATGAGAGTGACCAAAAGTGTCTTTCAAGACTCCCTCTATTGGGGATTGAGGGGTGGCATTGTACCTTAAAGCAAGGAGGGGAAGGGGTTCCCCCATTTCTTCTTCAATTGTTTACTTACCTTTCAAAAAAGGATATAGAGAGACTTCAATACATACCATTTATACTCTATCTTACACCATAACAAATAGGAGAAAATGAAAATTCTATGCAATTTTATCCTTTTCCCACATCTTTCAACAGAAAAAATATAATGTAATAGATATGAACATTTTGAAAAGCCATCCGACGAAAATAAAATTGACAGAGAATTTGGAAAAGCAAACTTTCAAACTATATAGGACTTGATACAAGAACACAATATCATGAAATATAAATACCTTAATAAATATATTCCCAGCCCCACTTTTGCGAAGACTAGGGTCACGATGAGAATACATTATCCTAATGGGCTTTCCATTCAGAGGAGTGAAGTTCAGCACATCCAATGCCCTTGCAGCTGTCAAGAAATTTCAACAAATAAACACTAAGATTTCATATAAATATAGGACTTGGTACAATCCTTGATGTATGCAAATATAAAGAATTCCATACAAATGAAGAAAATGAAGTACATGACTAAAAGATTCAAGCTAATTCAGGGTTTTTTGTGATTACCCAAGATTATGAAATGAACAGAGGAGAAAAAAAATCATGTTGCCAAACCCAACTAGTTTCCCTATTGGTACTTCCGTTCAGTAGATTATGACATTCATAATTATTCTATCAAAAATTTCAAAACGAAGATCAAACCATTGAACTTGAATGTGTTGTTCACAAGGATATATGACTTCTAAGTCACCCGTAAATGTTGGTGTTGACTGACTCAATAGCAATTAGATACCTAAAACTAACATTACAGTCCTATACTAAAGAAAAAATTGCAGGCACGTTATCGCTTTTCCTTTCCCTTCTTCTCAGACTTCTTTCTTTCCCAAAATTCTTTCACCTTCTATCATCATTAAACCCTGCAACCAAACCTTATTTATCATGTCAGTAACTTAAAATAATCCACTTCCACAATCCCAATACAACAGAGACTTTAACCAAACCAATTGTACTCTTCAGATTTTATTAGCAGCCTGCAACAATGGAAAAACCTAGGCCATTGACCACCTTCCACAACTTTTATCTGTCTCAAAAGCAGGAAAAACTGAGGAAACCTCAGCCCCTTTCCATTCTTTGATTACACTGTTTTTTTTTTTTTTTTGGATAATCCACCAACCCTTTCTTTGCAATCCTGAGTTCAAAATTAGGGTCCCACCAAACCTCAGTCTTTCACCAGGTAAGTGGCCTTAAGGAATCGAACCTAGTAGAGGATTCTTCAATGCAGCAGCTGTACATGCACCTGCCCAATTGTCGGTTCCCACATCAGCACGCATGTGCACCTCAACTGGGCAGCAGCATGTATGGAAAGACTGAGGCCGAACTCAGACCTTGCAGGACCAACTATTGGCGTTACTTACTGCTCCTTCCATAACAAACTCAGAAAAACACAATATACTTATTCCTATCAACCAAAACAAATCGTGCGAAATATATATATATATATTTAACGCAATTAAGCGTTTCTCCACGCAAAGGGAAAGCTATTCAACATGCCCGGTCACTACCAAGAGCTAAAACCCATTTCTATTATTTTTCACCAATCAATACAATACAACACAATAACGCAACATTATTCATTATGAACTGACCAAGCAACGAAGCACTAAAAGATCAACATAATAATTCAGAAAAATATGTGAGATTATAAAAGGCAAAGAGCTAACCATCTTGTGGGTTGCTATAATTGACGTATCCATAACCCAGTGAGCGTCGGGTCGTCAAGTCCCTACAAACCCGAACCGAGACGACCTGACCCATCTGATTAAACAGATCGTAGAGCTGCGAATCCGTCACATTCACCTCTAGATCCCCCACGTAAAGCGACGTCGTCGCGTATTGATTTCCCCCACCATTCACGTTCTGCCCCTGAACCTGTCCCTGAGCTGGAACCTGAGCCATTTCCAGAAACAAAAACAACCAAAACAAAAACAAAAACGCTCGTTTCCCCTTCAAAAAAATTCTTTTTTTTTTCGTTTTCTCTTCCCTCTCCTCTTGTTATTCAACACCAAACCCTAGATAACAAAGATAAACAAGAGATAGAACCAAAGAGAATACCACAAACACAAAACGCAACAAGTACTGTTTTTGTATTCTGTTTTGAGTTTTTTTGCTTTTTTGTTTTTGTTTTCTTAAATATAAAGACTAATAGATAGATGAGGAGAGGGAAGGAGAGGAAAGGAAAGAGATTGTTGTTGCCGCCGGGGGAGAGTGGCGGCGCGTGGAGACAGAGTGAAACTAAGAGAGGGATTTTTTTGATTTTCCGAAAAGAGAGCAGCTTAACTGCACTGGAAATTCAATTTTAGAGGCCGTCCAGTTATAGGTCACAGTGTAAACCCTAGGATGACGAAATGACGAGATCTCCGCCGTTGGATTAGATTGTGGGCCCCCAATGACGAGTTCAAATGTAGTAAAACTAATTTAGATAAGGTAGGTTTGCTGTTTGGGATGTTGCTGCTTGAGTGCACATCAATCGCGGTAAGAGAGCGTGGATTCTGCAGTTCATTTTACTTTTGAATTCACTTTTACCCCCTAAAATGGGTTTGAAATTGCCGTAAATTTAGAATAAGAAGGAACTGATTGTACTCAGTTAATCTAATGATGTTTGATTGAAGTATAGATATATATATAT
>JANKKB010028686.1:0-16151 GCA_026225775.1 Bursera palmeri | reverse complement strand
AATCTAGCCTCAATCTAGCTCAAATATTACACTACATCTTCAACTATTGTCTGTTGACGTCCAGCTCCTTCTTACCTGAGAATTTTATCTCTTTCAAAATTACATCATTACTGGACATGGTTTATCGGAGCTTTTTTCTTCTTTTTTTTTTTTTTTTTTAAAGTTTCCTTCTCAATCATAGATCCACTGCACCTATCCACGTTACTGACGACGATATAGAATAGCTACAAACTTCCAACTCAAAAGTCCTGTGAATGCTAATCCAGGTTACGTCGACAACCCATCTTCATATCTAAAATATTTAAGTTGACAGCGACAAGCACAATATTTAAGAAGCAAAATGATGTTGAAAGTTGTAATATGATTAGATTCGATCTTTTCATTGTAATCTCGCCGCATCACCATAGAAATAATATTTCTTTATTATCCTATTCCTTCAAAGAAGGCGGCTAGCCACGCATGTTCATCTTAATTTCCAGTTCTGGATAATCGTTGTTCTTTTCTTTTTATACCACTTTATAAATAAATAAATATCTAAAATTAAGAGATTGATTATTAAAAATAATTATGTTCCTTGATTATTTATAATTACCTATTTAAAAATAGTTAAACTTTCGAGAATATCCTTAATTTTATATCACATTTTCTTTCGTTCAGTTTAAATAATTCATCAGATATTTTCTCCTTCTCTATCTCCTTCTCTCATTAATTTTTCTTTCATCTATTCGAATTATCAAAAATAAAATTTCGACAACTCCTCGTTTTTTGATAAATCTCTTTCTTATAATCTCTTTTTTAAGTTTTGTTTTTTTTGTTTCCTTTGAATATGGGTTTAAATAAGAAAAAAAATTAAAATTTTAAAGGATTGAAAAAAAATTATAAATCACAAAAAATTAGACACAATTCTTTCATTTGGATTGTTGGATCGTTGGATCCGAACCTAGACCTAACGATCTAAATGCCCGAATGCTTCACTCAAATATTTCTCAGGTTCCCAAATGCAAACCCGGATCGACCGATCACATGTTATGCGCGTTGATTGTCATTTCTTGCATTGAATAATCTTTGCTTGATATCAATTGATCATTAATGGACATTGATACATATATGCCAAGCTGCTGTCTTGTCATTTCTTGCATGGAATAATGGTTGCTTGGTCATTAATGGATATTGACACATATATGGAAAGCTCATGTCACGGTCTATCAAATCCAACGCGTTAACACGTTAAAGGTGTTTTTATATACTCATGTTAGTTAATTAATTAATATACTTGCACCCAACCAGTCGCTAAAATTTCACTAAAATTAATAAATAACGTAGCTTTTCCTTTACCTTTCACTAAAAATAATTATCTTGACAACTCATAGTCTTATCTGCAATATTCATTTGTCAGCTCTCTCCATATATGCATGTCTGCGTTACATATATATATATATATATATATACATGTTAGAGCTGAGCCGTATTAAAGTGTGTTTTCCTTTTGAAATTAACATCAGACATGTGTAACCAAGCACATGTTATCAGAGGTTTTTTTTTTTTTTTTTTTTTTTTTTTTTTGTAANGGTTTTTTTTTTTTTTTTTTTTTTTTTTTTTGGAAATGGTTTTCGATAAGAAAATGGTTACCTTTTAATTTATATTTTTAAAACATATATTAAGAAAAAAAATTAAAACCCATAAATCATTAACATATGAATGATAATTTTTTTTTTCAAATAATTATTTCAAGCCTTATCTTAAATTATATGTAAAAAATGTAATATTTATTACATGAATTATAGGATGTTCTAATAAGTAACTTGATATCATTTAACATATTATTGAGATAAAATTTAAGATAATTATTTGACTCAACTTGAATTAGAAAACAAGTCATAATCTCAACAAAATGTGATATTATTCTCTAAAACAAATGCATTTTCTGTGTAAATAATTTTATCTTCCTAAAATGATTTTGATTAAATTTATTACTTCCTAATTTTTAAACGTTTAAAACCTATTAAAATATATACCATATTAAAACATTTAAAACTTATTAATTAACGTATTAAGAGGATCCACAATAAAATCAATACATTTTTTTTAAAGTCTTGATTGATGTGTATATATCATCAATACAAGATTAACATAATGCTATAAATTTAGTTGTCCTTCTAGGCTCTAGCTTAGAACTTGCATAGAAGATCACACTGTTGATCTAGTTTTTGGACAACAAAAATGGGGGGCTTGGATAGTTACAAGCCTGCAATGGCTATGGTTGGGTTGCAGTTCCTCTACGCAGGAGTTGCTCTCTTCACTAGAGCTGCTCTTGTGCAAGGAATGAGCACCAGGGTGTTTGTGGTCTACAGACAAGGCATAGCAACTTTGATCATGGCACCTATAGCTTATTTTTCCAGAAGGTGAAAAAATTAAAACTCTTAAATATTCCTTAATATCTCTCTCTCTATCTGTCTCATAGTTGCTCCTGTTTGCAGGAGAAATTCCAGTAACTCATCCTCTTTGGGATTAAGAAGCTTCGCTTGGTTATTGTTAGCCTCTCTTATTGGGTAAATTAAATACTTCTCTAATCTATTTTGTTTAGTTAAATGGGGTACTGATGCTGATACCAAAGTAGTTTAATATTTTTTTTTTTCTGAAACATTTGTGTTGTAAATTTCACTGGCAGTGTAACAGCTAATCAGAATGCTTATTTTGAGGGCCTGTACTTATCTTCTTCAACAGTAGCAAGTGCAATGGCTAATCTGATCCCCGCAGTCACTTTTCTAATAGCATTCATTGCAGGGTATATATTAAAAACTTAAATATCTGACTGTCTGGAGTAACAAATCTTTACTTCTAAATCTCACTAAAATTTAATCAAGGTTGGTCTTACTTCAATTGCAAACCCTATTTGCATTTAAATTTCACATAGGAAAGTTCATGATTCAGTTGAAATAATCAACAGTCAGATAGAAATTTTTCTGAACTGAATGCATGAAATTGGTGCCAAGAAATTGAGTGATAGCATGCACTCAACTTCTCTATTTCTGCTGTAGAATTGTTTACATGTTTTCCTAGTCTCTAAATTGATTAGATGGGAGAAAATCAATATTCGAAGATTGAGAAGTATTGCCAAGATAGCAGGGATTGCGTTCTGCGTCAGTGGAGCCATTTCCATGGCGTTGCTCAAAGGTCCAAAGCTATTGAATGCAGAATTTGTACCACCAAAATCAGCATTACTCATCCCAGGAGTTGATAATTGGTTGCTGGGTTGCTTACTTCTCCTTGGAAGCAGCTTTTTCTGGTCCTTTTGGATGATATTGCAGGCATTTAACTTCTCACTTAATTGCTTACATCTTACGCAGTTTGATCACTCAAATCTTACCTCAATCTTTCAACAGGTTCCAATTTCAATAAGCTGTCCTGACCATTCATATTCATCCGCTTGGATGTGTTTCTTAGCAACAATAGAATCAGCCACTATTGCAGTTTTTGGAGAGCAAAATCTCGATGCTTGGACTTTGAACTCATTTCTTGAATTCGCTTGTTGCTTATATACTGTAAGCACTAAGTTTCGTGGGACATTCTGAAACTTCATTCATTTTTTTTTCTATAAATTATTAGACTCAACTTGCAATTATTTTAAGCAGGGAGTTGGCTTGGCGGTCTCATTTTTCGTTCAAGCTTGGTGCATTTCCAAAAGAGGTCCACTCTTCTGTGCAATGTTCAATCCTTTGTGCACAGTAATTGTGACCATATTTGCAGGTTTCTTTCTACATGAAGACATATATATTGGAAGGTAATATGTACCCAAATCTTGGATTAGATCCTTTTATTAGTACTTTAGAACCCCGGGAATCCATTTTATTTTCGTGTTTTTATTAGTTGATACTAATTTGGCCATGCTTCACTTCAGCTTGATTGGTGCAACTGCTGTGATAATTGGTTTATATGTTGTGCTATGGGCAAAAGCTAAAGACCTTGAAGAGATGAGACAAGAAACAGATCCGAAGGTGCAAAATGACCAGACAAGTGTTGTGCAAGTCTTCATAGAAGAATCTTCTGAAAAGAAAACTTGTAAATTTGATTTGGAAGAACCACTTCTATCTCACAAATCAACTAATGACGATGCAAATGAGATGATTCAGTAATGATTTCCTTTTCTAAGAAAACACCAGTAATGACTCAAATGTTACTTTCTCAGTTTTATTAGCTAGAGGAAGATAGCTAGTTCATCTTCCACTTGTATGCAACATTTATGCACATCACTTCCTTTAATTGTAAGAATTTGCCGAGTGTCAATGCTCCTAGTGCTATGAAAATCAACTCTGTTTCATGCCGATTTGTTGATTAATCATGAGATATAATATGGTTGACAGGGGCTGTGGAAGATCAAACCCCTTCATCTGAAGATTGAATATAAAACAGAAACTTTACGCTATGAACATGATAAAAAAAATACCAATGTTGTTTGAGCATAATGTCCCCATTCCCCAACATCTAAAGAGAGGACATGAAATCACTCATCTGTAAGGTCCCAGAGCATCTGTTCAGCTTGAAATATAAGGTATGCAAAATATTATAATTCTTTGATTCAAAAATGTGATGAATAAATAATACATAATATTTGAAATTTACAGCATAGGATGACACACCTGATGTATTGCAGGAATAAGAATTACTGTGAACTCCAGATAGTATTTATCTTGAGTGCTGAATTTCGGAAACTCAACTCTGAAATATTCTCTCTCGAATTCAGCAGGTGGAGCAGCAATATAGATTCATAGCTAATAAGCAAATACTATACCTTTAACACTATTAACCTATATAAAAGTACAAGAAGTTTAAACGCCTATATGTCTATAACAGGAACTATATTGCAGCAAATTGTGGATAAATTTCCAAATTCTGAATCTGTATTAGTTCAGTTGAAAGATGACATATGAAGAAAAAAAGTCATAACATGTAGATTAGTCATTTATATTGAAAAGTAGAGATACAAGATCAGAATATTCAAATTCTATGCCTGCTTTATGGTCTGAGCAATCGATGAATATGTACCCAGCACCCCAACGAAGACAGCAAAAAGCATTATACCAACAATGCTAACTAGTTCAAATCCCCAATTCCTATGAACTTCAAAAATCTTCAAATAACAAACACATGGGAGCAAGAAGGAAACAACTACTATAAGAAATGATCCACTGAGAGATGCCGCAGACTGAAAAGATGGAAACAGAGCAGCCAAGACCACAGTGCTCATCAATAAAGACATTCTGATGAGAATACTTGTTAACTTGCTATCTTGGTAATCAGCTGGCAAGCGGCCTTCAACAGCAGTGGCAATTGGCATTACTGTTAATGCATATTTGGCGAGAGGACCAGCCAATATAGTGTATATTGCAACCTTTGAACTAGCCTTCTCTGTAGGCAGGTTCAATGTTACTTGTGATTGGACATTTTGTCCATATATAAGGTATCCAACTATTGCCATCGCCAGATTGGTGATAGTACATATAATGAAGCTTATTAACAAAACCTGAGGCAGCCAAAACAGAGAAAGAAAGGTTAGAACATAGGAATACAGATGACTAATCTTGTTTTATTGTAGAAGGTTAGCACAGAGGAGTACAGATGACTAATCTTGTTTTATTGTAGCAATAAAAAAAGCATCTGATATCAGCTAGAGTGGAAAGGATTACTTCAGTAAAAATTTAAGTGTAGAGTGTAGAACAAGAATCTACAATGCATGCATTAAAAACATTCCAAAATGTATCCTTAGGACAGCAGCTCAAAAGATTATATTTATAGCCAATCATGAGCTTGAACGAAATCCTTTTAGAAGTTGTAAATTAAATTCTCCATCTAACATTAACAAGTGCTTTTAGAAGCAATTGTTACAAGTAGCTTGAAATTAAGCCATACCTTGGGAAACTGGCTTTTTCTTCTCATGGAATTGTAGATAGGAGGAAACATAGCATGAGCACCATAGCAGAAAGTGTACAAACTAAGTGCGGTAGGCATTCCCTTCAAATTCAAGAGCCTGACCTTGCCATGGAATCCCACACTCTTTGTCGTGCCAACGCTGAGAACACATACAACGATAATCAAAGAAGAGAGCACCCCACCGGCAGAAACATAAGACAGAAGACTTAGATCATCTAACCACATTGAAGGCAAGATCAATATGCCTGCAAGAATTACAAAAGAATGCTTCCCATCCACAGTGATGCTCCCAAGCTTCAGAACAAAATTAGGTGACAGCTTATGTAAATTGTCTCCTTCCAGTATTAAAAGGCCCGTGGCAACAAAATAGAGCTCTAAGCAGGTAAAAAGAGAAGCTATAACTCTCCCTTTGCGACCAAAGGCATGTCCAGCAATATCGATATAGCTTGTGATCCTATCTGGGTCTTTATCCATGCATCTCCTTATCAGAAGTCCTGTAAAGCAGGCTGAGGACGCAATTATGATGAGAATGATCAAGCTTAACCAGCCTCCTGATGAGAATGCATATGGGATTGACAGAATGCCAATACCTGAAAATAACAAGAATCAAACAGGTAAAAACATAGTATCATTTCATTGCTATGTTGAGGTGTTATCTCAGAGTAGAACCAACAAATTTTCCTTTAAAAATCTATATTTTATATTCAAAAAGTTGTTTAAATTTTTTCTTGACAAGCATTTTATAAACTCTTCTATGGAAACAACTTTTATGTTCTCTTATAAAAGCACTTGCAACGGATGCATTTAGTTGAAACAAAATATTGTATTGGAAAAACCTTTCCTGATATGAAAAGCCAATTTAGTTGAAACACAATATAATGTTGACTCAAAAACCTATTTTTGACTATTTGAAAACGAATAAACGATACCAAAAAGTAATTTTCAAGCACACTATTAGGTTTTAGCCCTATTATGTGACACAAATGTTGTCACCTACCTGATTTTGTGCTGAAAATATTAGTAGCAAGATCACAAAAGATGTAGCAAATGAAACATGACAAGTCTTAACAAAAACTTTTCCTTCATTTTCCATTGCAATCCAAACAAATCTTTATATAAACATTTTTCTGTTGCACTCCAAGAAAGAATAAGAAAATAAAAAAAAATAAAAAACCCAACCAGCAATACACTTTGGATTGATTATAAAATCGTTTTGTATATATATAATCTTATATTGAGATGTTAGGGAAATGGATACCTGAAAGAGCATTTATGCCATTAATGCATGTCTTGAGGAAGCTGACTTCTTTCTTTTTGTGAGGAGATGCAATGGCCATTCTCTTTATGAGTTGTCTCAGAGAAGATGGAGAGTCTTAGTCAAGCTCAGAAACAAAACAAGAAAATAAAAGAGACTACACCAAACCAAGAGTTGCTTGGAACTGTATCGTGTTATATATGGAAAGACAATTTGCACCAGATGACAGACTCTATCTACTACAATTTCGGATGCAATTATCGGTAACATCACAGTGAAACCTGCTTTATTCACACACCAGAATTGAACAAACGTAAAGCTTGGGACTACATATACTTGATAATAAAATCAAATTATGACTTGTAATTTATAGAATTTACATCTTTAATATGTATGCTTATCTTATAAAAAACATCACCAATTCAATTGACGCCAATGGTCGGTATCATTTGTAAGTAATTACTTGTTTCTTGTTACTAATTAATTTATATTTCCTTCTGATTCATCTTTTTGGTATCAATTATACATTGAATGTATTTCTAATCGATAATATAATTTTAAAAAAAAAATTATAACAATTTATTCACATTTATTTGTACCACCATTAATATTATTAGAAGTAACATAATATTGATTATTAAATATTTGATATCAATTATTTATTTATGTTAGTTTATTATTTATTATCATAATATCATTAATTAATTAAAAATTAAACAATTTATTATTTTATGTTACTAAAGCATACTAAAAACATAAATAGAAACAACTTTATCATCCAACAAAATTCCAATATTACAAAACACTTTAACTTATGTTTTTAAAAATATATTAATTAACCAACAATAAAATTGAAAATAAACATATCAAATCTAATTCATTAGCTTAATATAATTATTATAAAACCAAAGTTAATATTTAACTTGTATTAAATAAAATAAACAATGTTACCTTAATATTAAACTATTATAAATTATTAATAATAATTTATTATTTATAGCATAATTATATCTAGGCGATTGAGCTAATTTTATTAAACTATTATTACAATAATAATTTTCTTTATTAGGTTTTAAGCTTTTACTAGGAATGATCTTCAAAGATAATATAGTATTGAATATATCCGAAGTTATACTATGGGTCCAAAGCGATTATACATATCAGTCATTATTTAATATTTTCAATTACTAATTTACCCTTTTTATAATTATGTTTAGATTTGAGTAACAGGGGGTCCGGATTTATAATTTTGCCATCTTTAGTGAGCCTTTGGGCCTTTTGTCTCTTATGGGCTTAGCTTCCTTTTTTGGGCTTGAACATCTTGAGTTTTTGGGCTTGATTCAATTCAGTTTGTGTTAGACTTTGGTTTCTGGAGTTTGGGTTTTTATGGACATACACGATATTAGGCTTTTGTTTAATGTTACCTTTGATATTTTCCCTTTTTAATATAATTCTTCAAGTTATAAATCGATCAATATATTTTTCAGAAACTATGAGAAATAGTAAGATTTGAGAGTGTTAAGAAAAAATAACCTAATTTAATAATCTTTGAATCTGTCTAAACAACGTCGTTAACCCGTTAAGGGACCCCGTAACTTGTTGATAGACTCATTGACCCGTTGAGGTGGACCATTAAGGTAAACCATTAATCCTTTGATTAAACTATTGATCTGTTAGCCGATCGATTGATCTGTTGTCTAGTTAATTTAAAGATTATTAAGTTAAATTATTTTCCTTAGCACCCCAAAAATTTGGCTATTTTTCAAACTTCCCCTATATTTTTTAGAAGATGATTATTTGCCCCTCACTTTTAATCTAAAGGAGCCCCACTTTTTAATATTTTTCAAGTTACACATTTATCCTTGAAGTAAATTACAAAATATCCTTTATAATAGAATCAAACTTTTAAGTTGTTTCCTATAAACCCTTTTTCACACCCCACTTACACAAATCCTCCTTTTTAATCTTACACAAAGTTTACATGAATGACCTAAAAAGAATTTTATTATTGCTTGTACTCTCAAATTAATTTATTATTATTCATTTTTATGGTATTCTACTTCCTTTATATATATGAAAATTAGATTAGTTCAATTAAGATTAAGAACATAAATTTTATAAAGGTTATAAGACAATGACAAAAATTTAAAATTTTATATAATATTTTAGATAATGAATTTCAATATAAAGGGAAAAATGTTTTGTATTCAAATTTACATAAATTCTTGAATTTTTTTTTTCAAAAATCTGGAAAAATTTTCGGTTCATGTGCATATCAGAATTTACAAAATATATTTAACTATAGACATGTTAGAGAATTCTGAAAATTTGAATTATATTTACAATAAATCTCGCTGATCATCTTAAAAATTTTCATGATTTTAAAAGTTATATAATAGTTGTCTCAAATTTCAAAAGTTACGAACATTTGTACTCGGAATTCTTAGACAAAATTTATAAACGGAATACGAAAAATCATTTGAATTTTTTTTTTTTTAATTTCTATGAAAAAATTTTCTGGAGATACATAATTATGTCAAGTTAACTCCTGCAATGTTTTAGACTTCTTGGATTATTTATGACTTATTAAAATTCATGTGTTAAGAACTGTTCATGTGAAGAGGCAAAATTTTGATATGAATTACTATAAAGCGAAAATCATTTGAAAGACTTTTTTTCTGGAGAAACCTCATTATGTCTAGTTAACATCTACAAAATTTAGATTCTTTGGATTAACTTATGAATATGAGTTACTGCTTAGCATTTATTAAAATATGTTTTTTTTCACCTCAAAATTTTAATAAATCTTCCTAAAATTGCACTTTTATTAGAAATATTAAGATAAATTTGTTTAAAAATATATTTAATTCTTGGTTAATATCTCTTATTTTTATTAGTTAATATATATCACTAATTCTCTTGAAATTCTTTTTTAGATTTAAGAATTAGTGTGGGGTGAGAGGGGGATTTCGACAGTGTCTCTAGAGATGGCAATATTTTGGGTAGGCCTATGGATCAGGCCAGATCAAGCCAGACCAAAATAATGCCAGGCCTTAAAAAAAAATAAAGGCCTGGGCCTGGCTCAAGGTCTATACTATTTAGACCACGGCTACCAGGCTTGTTAATGTTCATTATTTTAAAATTTTAAATTAATTTTTTAATTTATAAAAATAAAAAATTATTTGTTATTGTACCAGGCCGTGCCAAACTGGCCTGAAGCCTAGGCCTAAGCTTGGCTTGCCTTAGGCCCAAGCTCAGGCTAGGCTTGAACTGTAGCATGCTGGGGTGGCCTGGCTCACTACCATCTCTAGTGTCTCTATAGAAAAATATAAGATGGTTAATTATGGAATTTAATGGGGTGTAATAAGAGAAAATTATATTTTTATCTTTATTTTTTTGAATGGGGTATAAAAAAAATGAGTAATTATTATTGACCACCCATACTTTTTCTCTTTTTTCAGTCATATGGGACTTTTATCCTTTTTCTCTTCTCTCATCCTTAAATTTTGAAAAAATCTTTTCTCAAGTCCTCTAGTTAAAAATTTTGTTAGTTAACATCTATTAACGTCCATATTCCAATAAATTTACTATTTTACCCTTACTAATATATAAAAAATAAATAATTTTTCAAAAACAATGTTAAGTTAAATAACAAAATTACCCTTGAAATAAATATCAATATGTGTTAATATTATCCATAAAAAATAATTTTAATATGTGTTAATATGTGTTAAGGATAATTTGATCATTTAATTTAATATTGTCCTTTAAAAATAAATTCATTTTTTATATGTATTAGTAAGAATAAAATGATAAATTTATTGAAATATAGAGGTTAATAGATGTTAACTAACAGAATTTTTAATTAGAATACTTGAGAAGAAATTTTTTCAAAACTTAAGGATAAAAGAAGAGTAAAAGAATAAAAGTCTCATACAGAAGAAAAAAAAAAAAAAAAAAAAAAAGATAGAAATGATAAATGATAATTACTAAAAAATAGGATTCCTAACATCAATAAATAAATATATATATATATATATAAAGATGTCTATTATCAATTGCATTTGCACATGTTTCTTTTCGTAATTTTCTTTTCCTGTTCATCTCTTGATCATACAATTAGATGATAGCCGCCCAGAAATTGAGTGCATCTCGTACACGTTTTTAAGCTTTTGTCATTTTGTATTCCTCAAAGTTTCTCAACAAAAAGTCCAAGCGCCTTTTCATTACCCACTCAAATCAATCGATTACATTTTGATCCCACTTATCGAGAACAGCGAAAAGAAGGAACACGAAAATGACTTAATAATCTCTTGAATTGACAAGCATGCAGAAGTGTTTCATTTTCTCACCGGAAACTTGAAAGTGCCCAGATATTGTCACACATTGTTTATAGAAGATTTGTTCATTTAGCTACGAATCATAGAAATAGAATATTACCCATTTATAAACAACGAATTTTTTATATTGATCCAAAGTGTAAGCTTCTGCCAATGTAACATAAATCAACTTTCAGAAAAAAGAAAACACGCATAAAATAGTTAAAAGAGGTAAAAAAAATAAAATAAAATCCTAATTAACACTTCCATATATATGAATTGACATCAATGATTCATGTGTTTATAAGTATAAGGATCACTTTGATAAGGGTTGTGTGCATAAGGGTTTGGCGCATTAGGGTCCTGCACATAAGGGTTTGGTACATGAGGGTCCTGCGCATAAGGGCTCTGGCTATGAGCATTGCTGCTTCTGTCTCCGGAAGCACAGCAGCCGATCATGAAGACAAGGGTAAGAACAACCAGGATTACAATGTTAAATTCTGCCGCCTTCTTCCAGTCACCTTTGAGCTGGTCGAGCAGGCCCGCGTGGCATGATTGGCAATTATAGCACAAAGTATCAGGATTGTTATCCCATTTTTGGCAGTCAGGATTGTTGAAGACCCCGTTGTCTTTATTCCAAACTGTTGGCTGCACGTACGTAAATTTGCAGTCATCTGATGGCTTACAGCAACCCGACTGCAATACAATAATGAAAATACAGGGCTTGTTAGATTTACAATGATAAAGCAAATAGAGAATATCCCTTTAAAGTGAATCAATTTTAGAAATCTTCTCGGGGTATAAGTTTTCGAACAAATATTCAATACTCTAAAACTTAATAGTTACTTATAGATAGTTGCATATATTCAACATTTAACTTGAAAAAAAACAAATTATAATGGTGATAAGTACTTCAATTTGATTTTTGAAACCCAAATCATAACTTAAAGAAAGTTTTCGGAAATGGTTTAAAGACAAATAAAATCGATCTTCAAGATAAACGCAACATCTTTTCTGGCAAATAATTTGGCAACCAAAAAACAAAAGTAAACAGCAATAGAAGGGGAAAAGAGAAGTGCAGCAATAGTACCTGAATGCCAGATAAATGTTCAGAGTAGAATTTCTCAACAGTTTTATTAACATGTTTGTCAGCGAAGGTGGTGCAGACTTTGCTAGCAGCCAAGCAGCTCTTAATCATGACCCAATTCTTATCATCACTCATTCTCTGTTTCAACCAGTTGGAATAATCATGCACTCTGTACTCTTTGTAGCCTTGTCCAGCCAGGGCCTCACCAGCACCTTGGTTGGTCACGGCCAAAGCGAACATGGTGAAGCAAAACAAGCACGCAATCATCAATAACATCATAAAGAGGTAGAAACAAAGCAACCCACTTGAACGATACCAAGCCCCTCGGAAGCCTATCAAAGATATGAGCATGATGAAAGAACCAAGAACAATGAGGGTTGTTTGAAGGAACTTTTCACATTCTGTTCCTCCTCTGGTGGCTAGCCAAATTCCTGCCCCGAGAATGGGAATCGAGAGCAGAAATGTTAGCACATTGATGATTGCTAACAAGGTGTTACAGCAGCGAACCATTAAAACACCAAATCAAACACAAATACGAAGACACAGAACAGGGATGATGATATGAATTAATTAATATTTATTAAATTCTTGCAATTCATGAGCTAGTTAAAACTGATTCTGCAGGGACCTAGTTTATGAAGGCCTTACTAGCGCGTAATTTTATTGAGTTTTCCTAAAACAGAATTCAGTCAACACGTTATATAACGATTACATCTTTCATTCCCTAAATAGCATGTTTAAATTTAGACTGTCAAATAAATAGAAAATAAAAGTTTAATTATGTTTGCTTGCAGGAGCAACTAAAACCCATTGTTAGTGAACTCGAATATGTAACAAGGGAAAATAATGTGATGTACATACTGTTATTCATGAAAACCATGCTTTGCCTATAATGCCCGTTATATAAAATTTACTTTAATACGTTAAACATCGATCCAAAGTTCAAATCCTAACATGAGTTTACTGTTTGCAGAAGAAAACAATAGCTCAGCAAAATTACAAACAGATAAACAGAAAGTCTAGTACAATAATATGGCATGGGGAAGCCAGTAACATGGAGCAAACTGGCTGCCAGAAAAAAAAAAAAAAAAACTCCGAAAATAGATGATTACATAGATCCGATATGTTCTAGTAATAAACAAAAATCCACATAGNAGCAAACTGGCTGCCATAAAAAAAAAAAAAAAAAACTCCGAAAATAGATGATTACATAGATCCGATATGTTCTAGTAATAAACAAAAATCCACATAGAAAAACTATACAATGACCAAATGAAATAATAACAAACCACTAAAGTTACTACATAGAGTGACGCAAATAATAGAAGCTGCCTAATTAGTATAGATGTTATAATCTCCAGCATGCTACAAACGATCTCAAGGGTTCTTCCAATAAGCATTGTCCCTCCTGCTGTTCCTGAATGCACAGCAGCCGACAGAGTAAACAACAATAAGAACAATGAGGAAGACAATGTTGACAATGGCCACCTTCTTCCAGTCACTCTTGAGTTGGTCCAGCAGTCCAGCCTTGCACGACTGGCAGTCATAGCACAAAACATTTGGATCATTCGACCATTTACCGCAGTCAGAATTGGAATAAGTGGTGGTGGTGGTGTTAGTCCAGTTAACTGGTCCAACGTAGGTAAATCCACAATCATTTGATGGCTTACAGCAACCGGACTGCATTATCAATAAACAGAACACAAGGCACGTTAATTCAAGAAAATGATGCCAAGACAATCTTATAATTTTGAAAGTAGGAGTCAAATGCCACAATAACAAAAACAATTTCGTATGTTGGAATGAAAGCATAGAACATGCAAGTTAAACGGATATTTGGACAAGGGACGATAAGAAAAAGCAGCTTGAAACAAAAACCACCACAAATGAAAACCTGTCAAAGTACATACGCAAATGGTTAACTTTTCAAATCTACACAACCCTCTAAAGTCAACCAAATTTTTTTCGTATAATGTTAAACAATTCAGGTCCCAACTTGAGAAAGCACTAACTTTGTACAAAATTGTTCTTGGTAAGATGTCAACATCTATGCATCTGTAGAGAATACAAAGTCACATACGTAATCAAACTAGCTCCAACTAGAGGATAACCTTTAGAAACTAGTGATGTCATGTCTTATTTCTATGATATACTTCATTAACATAAAAGTTTTTAAATTAATATCCGAAACCCATATCGTAATTTAAAGGATTTCACAACAAGTATATGAAACTAAAACTCAGATCTCCAGCAAACAGAATAAAAACAAAATCATACTTGCATAATTCTTAAGGGATAACAAAATTCAAAATCTAAAATTACATGTAAGAAAAAAATCTGAAAAATCTTCTTTTTTTTTTTAAGGGAATTTTTCTGAAAACTATAAATTATGTTAATTTTCCAGAACCAAAAAAAATAGATGCAAGATCAGAAATTTACAAGACTGATTCAAAATAAAGTAAAATACTTCCAAATTGTCCACAAAGGGGACAAACCCCAGATAACTTTCACACAAAAACATTTAAAAAAGTTAAAAGTAAAGAACAGATCAAATCACAGAAAAGAACAAGTTTTGAATTGAAGTACCTGAACAGAAGACAAATGCTCAGTATAGAACTTCTCCATGGTGTCATTCACATATTTGTCCGCAAAGTTTGTGCAAACCTTGCTATCCACCAAGCAGCTTCTGATCTTGTTCCAATTGCTAGTACTGTTTACTCTCTTCTGCAACCAATTAGAGTAATCACCCAATCTATACTCTTTATAGCCTTTGTCAGACAAGGCTTCACCGGCACCCTTGTTGGTCACCACAAAAGCGAAGATTGTGAAGCAAAACAAGATCACAATCAGCAAGAACATAACCAACAAGTAGACCCACAACAACCAAGACACCCTGCAACAAGCCCCAATCAACCCAGCCAAGGAAACCAACATGAGAAATACTCCCAGTACTATGACTGGTTTATCAAGAAACTTCTCACATTCTGACACTCCCTTATTGGATAACCAGATACCCGCCCAGAGAATCGGAATCGAGAGAATGAAAGTCAAGATATTCAGAATGCCTATCAAATTGTTGCTCAATCGAAACATGGTGACAGACCCAGATGAGAAAACGCAACAAAGATCAAGAAAATTGAAGAAACTTTGGAACTTGTAGAGATTGGAGGGGTGTGATGGAGAGGTAGATATCACCAGTTGTATCTTTATATGATGGAGAATTGCATTATTGCAGGGTAACAGCAGGGAAGGTTCTTGTTCGTGTAGTTGTTAACGCCGGTTATATTCATATAAATTGGACACGTTTTGGTGACCTTTGGCCTTGAATGCTTTGAATTTTGTGACACGTGTTGTGCTGGCAGTCCCTTATCAACGCGTAGTTAGGAAATCAAGACTGTGCTTTTGGTCGTTCGAATTTGAATTTGAATTTGAATTGTATCACCAAATTAAATAATATAAAAATAAAAACAAAAATAGCAAATTTGTTTAGAAAAGGTCTCTGCTTGAAGCATAATGATATTAATGAGAGTAGATTATTTCCTCATTTCATCATAAATATGTT
>JANKKB010028685.1:0-16150 GCA_026225775.1 Bursera palmeri | reverse complement strand
CTTGTTGATTAAAATTCCAAACTTGCTTTCCGTCTGATATTAGACCAAAACATAAGGGTAGTATTTGAAATTGTCCCATATATATATATATATTTTTCTACAGGAAACTTCATTTTTAAATACTATTACTTTCATAAGAGAGAGAACTCTTAACTATTTTATGTTGACCTGTCCTATATTTTTCCCAATAAGATCGGATCCGGGGAAGTTCAAGACGGCAAGATTTTGAAGATGAAACTTTTGTTCATTCCATCACTTTTATCGTACCCATTGTCTATGCAATGGTTTTATTAGATAAATTAACCTATATATATTATATAAATTAACCCATATTATATGTATGCTGCTTATTTTCCTCTTTAAGTATTTCTTAAACCTGAAAGTAGAAGACTATTTTATTGTAGATTTGTTTTGATTAATTGGCCTTATATATTTGATTTGGCAGCATTATGCCCTTCTGACCGTAGAGTTTGTAGTCTTGATGCATACGAGGAGAAGGGCAGATAGGAAGAAGAGTCGTTGGGAGAGGTGTGGAACACACGAAAAGTAATTGGCCCAAGTAACCGCGAAATCATTATAAATGGTGCTGTACTAACAGTTCCATCTCGACTCAGTTTCAAAAAATCACAGCCAAGCCGCCTCTTCTTAGATATCATCAAGTGGCTATGGCAATTGAGCAGAAATTGGTCCGGACTGATGATATGAGAAAAGAACACCGTAGGACTTGTGCTTCATACAAAAAAATCGGCCAATATTCATACGCGGCCTAGATCCTTTCTCAGTCTTTCAGACATATTATCTCATTTCCACTCTTCAGTGTAGTGTTGCCAAAAGTGCGTGCAAAGACAAAAAAAAAAAAAAAAAATGGGAAGGGCTCCTTGTTGCTCTAAAGTTGGGCTGCACAGAGGTCCCTGGACTCCAAGAGAAGACACATTGCTTACTAAATACATTCAAACTCATGGTGAAGGTCACTGGAGATCCTTGCCTAAGAAAGCTGGTGATTATCATCACTTACTTGTTTTTTATAACATTTTTCATCAGCTTTCGATTATGATTATTCTAAAATTGCGTATGCGCGTGTGCAGGGCTGCTTAGGTGTGGGAAGAGTTGCAGGCTAAGATGGATGAACTATCTGAGACCAGATATCAAGAGAGGGAACATAACAACAGATGAGGAGGATCTTATCATCAGATTGCATGCACTTCTTGGGAATCGATGGTCCCTCATTGCAGGAAGGCTTCCGGGTCGAACCGATAACGAGATAAAGAATTACTGGAACACCCATCTGAGTAAACGACTTCGAAACCAAGGAACCGATCCCAATACCCACAAAAAATTGTCCGACTCGGTTGTCCAAGAAGCAAAAAATAAGAGAAGAAACGCCAGAAACAGTAACAACAACAGAAAGAAGCAGAACCACAACAAATCCACCAAAGCTTTTGTCGAGCCTGAAAAGCACAAAGTCCACCTCCCCAAGCCCATCAGGGTTACCTCTTTCGTATTGCCAAGAAACGAAAGTTTTGACTGCGAGAATCTATATGCCGCTGCTCTCAGCCAAGATAGGGAGAAAGAATTAGATGCGGACGTTCCTTATTGTAGTTTCAAAGATGATGATGATAATGGGGCCGGTTTTCTTGTCAGTTCTCATGATTATCTAGTCAACGCCTCAGATTTTGAGTGCCAGTCTCATCTTTTTACGGATGAAAACTCTTTCTCCAAGCTCTATGAAGAGTATTTACAGATCTTGAAGAATGATGATGATCAAGTTCATGAGTTGGACTCATTTGCTGAATCATTTTTGGTCGAATAAAAGCGAAGCTGTTGGTACACTTCATCTTGTTTAATGTTTTCTCCATCATCAAGTATATGTGTATATTTATTGTCCTTCACGTGTTCACCTTCTGGCCAACATAACGGGAATGAGGACCATTTCAATCGAATCTATTTATTTTTCAGTGTAATGTGTCGTTACAGTAATTTCCTTCGTGAAGTTGTGGTGTTATGTTTTGTTACTTTTGTATGGTTTATCTTCCCATGTGCACCAAAATCCAAAGCTTTTAATGAATCGTAGACTTTTGTAGACGCGAATATGATTGTCAAATCCTTTACTGGACATTTAAAATACTATAGTTTTTATAAAGAAAGTATTATAAAAAAATTATTTAGAATAACTAGAGGATATATTTTATTACTAAGACGCCAAAGATTTTATTTATTTGGTTTTGTCGATACAATCATGGGTTTCTCTTCTTCTCTTGATGAAATCATTGAATCATAACTCATGAATTAAATTATTATATATTCCTATAAAATATTTGTAATAATGTGGTAGCACTTTTGGCCAACCCATGATTGAATTAGAATTTATTCTTATTTATAAACTCAACAACCACAGATAATTGTCACAGAAGAGTTAGATGAGGTATCAAAGACTATTTCGTAATATATGTTTGTTTGTTCTTGAAACAAATACGTCATGCATACAATTGAGATGATGAACAACCGACGTCTACTCAATTTTCCCTTCTTCAAACTCTGTTGTATTTTCTCCACTCAGCATTATTGTTTATGTACTACGTAAAATCAATTTGAGTATAGCAATAGCCGAAGAAGAAAAAGTACACAAAATGACCTGTTAATGAGGAAGTTAGTGTTTGACTAAGTTCGTGCGTGCGTGCGTGATACCATTTTGCTTAACTAGGTCTGTGGTTAGATGAGCTCGTGACCATCTTCATTTCTTCAATAGGTAGATGAATGATACACACGCTTTTATTTTTATTAGAAAAATAAAATAAAGAGGAAAATTTGACTAAAGTTGCTTTCTTAACAGCGATAGCGTGATGCTGCAGGATAGCTTCTCAAGTGCTGACACGTGGACGGTAGAAGTCGTGCCTCGATGGTTCCGCGCCGAGGTTCGTGCTTTGTATCTCGCTCGCTGATTTTTCTAATTAATTAACCACATCACGTGACAAATTGATTTGTGGTTTACTTCATGCAATTGGTTGAATTTAGCAAGATTCTCTATTGCGGTAACAAACTTACAAAACCAAACCATTTTTATAAAATACAAAACAAATTAATGGCATTGATTGCAACATCTACCACCACTATCTGGTGGAGACACAGTAGGAGAATTTTTGGGCAATCAAATTGTACCTTCAAATTATAAAATATGTTTAGTGTCTAAAATAATATACGATAAAGAATCTCTTGAGATTTGAGCTCCGTTCACGATTACTGGATCTTATTTGATTTTAAAACTTTCACTCTCCTGCATGTTGCTAGTCAACTTTTATCAAGAAAACCAGTAAATTATGTAAAATGATAATTTAGTATATTCGAATGATAAAATATGTATTTTTATAATTATTACGCATTAAATCGATAATTAATATAATAAATTCCAATGGAACTAGAGATTATAAATCAAAGTGTAAGAGCAAAGTTTTGTTTTGACTTGCGAAGGCATATTCGAAGAGCAATTCCCTTTTTCGTTTGACGAAAGCGTATTACATTCACGTTTACTAAAAGTCCATTTGGGTGTGCTGTTAGCAAATTAAATTTGATAAGTGATTGACACCAACTTCCTTAATGGACCGCATCGATGTTGATAAAACTGACATATTTGTAATTAATGCAATCAATATCATCCCATTTCTGGATCCCCCGCTTCCCTAGCAGCATTTAATTTAACAAGTAGCATCATTGATGCCCAAGTTTTCCAATACTAGAGGGTGCTCGTACGTGGGAGATCAATATCCCATTTTTGTACGTATGCAATGTATGTACAAATGTGAAGCTAGAATGTCAATTGTCATGCATATGAGTTGTATATTGTGCGCAAATTATTTGATATATATATTATTTTTTAATAAATAAGATGACAACCAGGTCAGCACAACACATAAAAAATTATTTAAAAACTTATACCACGTCAAAAAGCTTTATTAATGTCATTGGGTAAACAAGCCCTAACAATATTTTCATTATCAATTCCTTCAATACAATCCAAATATAGATTGGCCCAAAAAAAAAGAGTGACTTTTTTTACCTCCGGTTATTAAATTAAAGTTTTAATATTTTGCTTAATTAAAAATCAATATTAATACAAAAATTAATTGCGTATTATTATTTTTCTTATTAAATATTTTCACAACCACGCTCTTTAAAGTTTAAACCCTAAATAACACATTTTCAATTTAGAAAAACAGAAAAATACTTAAAATTTGCTACTATTTGTGCATATGGATTCCCTACATTCGCCCTCCAAATAATGAAACAAACTTCTTTTTACTCCCAAATTGCAACCCTTCTTATAAAATTTAATTATGCAATTTTCATTAATTTGATTTGCATAAATATGAAATTATATATTACATGTAAAATATTTTCAGGTGACTTTTGTTTACTCTTGATTAATATGTTTTCAATCTTAATTCAAAATCAACTAATAGTTGGAGAGAATAATTTTAATGATCGATTTACTAATAAAAAGCCTTCTCCTCCCATTTGACTCCCTAATGATTTCTCATCCTACTTTTTTACAAACGTATTCGAGCACAATTTTTTTATTATTACAAAGCGGATGGTGTAGTATATATGATACACGTACAAATGAACACCATTGAACAAAGAATTTTCATTTGAATAATTCACAATCTATCAATTGACTGCGTCTGGCAAAAATATGCTTTGATCTGTTATATCGGAATTCATTTATATATTACTATTAAAGTTTCCCAGCCAACCCAGTAAAAGTTGCAAATATTAGTAAGGGTTAGGTTCGAAATTTGTATTTATATACACATTCTTCTAAATACATATACCATTAGTACTTTAAATAATTTATTTTATCTGATTAATGTTAAACCTTTGGCAATCAACTTTAGAATGAATAAAATTTGAACCATTTTAAAATCTGCATAATGAAATAAAAAGAGACTATATCGATTGAAGAGAACATTTTGGATATATTTATTTTATTAAAATTTAATTAACAAAATATACTTAAAAATTAAAATAAATAATATTTATTTTAAAATTAACTTAATTTTTAATTAGTTTTACTGTAAGAAACTTTTGACTTCGGAGGAAGATATCGGTTCTTGCGGTGAGGGCTTTAACGGTAGCCACTTGTTTTTACTTAAAAAGTATCGACCGAAAATGCAGTTATTGCAAAACGACCCTCGAACTTCTGATAAACCAAGCTGTGGAAGGTTTTAGGGATAGGGGACAATGGGAACAGCAACAGCGCCATGGAAGCAGCTTCTGCTACACGCACTGGAGTCAAACTCCCAACTCAAGCACTCTTCTTTCTTTCAGCTTGTACGTTCTTTGCTCTACACACAAATATAACAGATAAATAAGTTTTGATTTAGTGCTAAATTTGGTTTCAGGCAACGATTGGATCCAACGGTAGACCTTCCAACCGCACTGTCGTTTTCAGGTACTCAAACCCTCTGTCTCAAATCACTCTATTACATAACCAAATTGGTTGGGATGAAAATGAGCGTTAATGGTTGTTGGGTTTCAGAGGTTTTCAAGAAAACGGTGACAATATACAAATCAACACTGATACAAGAACTCGCAAGGTTCATTTTTTATTTTGAAATTAGTCATTTTAAAAAAAAAAAATTATTTCATTCTCTTGTGTTTTCTTACATTTGCATTATGTGTTAATTTTGGGCAGATTGAAGAACTTAAGCATTGTCCATTTGCCGAGGTAATTGATCTTTGAGGTATAAACCTTTTTAGTTGTAATATAGTTGTTTACTTAATTTACACCCTTTGATCTGCGTGTGCATCTATTCAGGTTTATTCTCAACTGAATTTACGTTTTGATATTTCAGATATGTTGGTACTTTACCGACTCTTGGGAGCAATTCCGGATCAATGGAAGAATAGATATTATTGATGGATCAAATCCTGATCCTGTCAAACTTCAGGTAATCACTGAATTGCTGTTACCTAACTGTCAGTGTATATGTGTAGCAATTATAATATTTGTGGGTACAGAGTTTTCCCGTTGTTGCGGCTTCATGCTGTATTTTTGTTTTTGACTAGATGATTGGTTTGGTGGTTGACAAATTGAATTTCTTTAGAAGTACATTAAATTTGAATAATTTTTGGTTTTCCTCAGTAATTGAAAGTCGATTTCAGCTTTTGATCAATCTTTGTGCGAAATTTTTGATTGTGTGATACTTGAAATGTTTATTGTGTACAGAAAAACCCGTATTGAATATATTCTTAATTGGTTTTTCTTCTTTTTTGAGTACGGGTTTTTGTCGGTTACAGATTGTTGGTAGGATGTAGGATAAGTTCAAGGTTCTTTCACTTAAAATTATGACTTAAGGCTTGACTTAAAATATCACCCATCTATCTATTTCTATCCATAAGTGTAGAGGGTTTATGAGTTGGCAACGTTAAGTACAACTTTTTTATTTTAAAATTTAATTACTAGATCAAATGAAATGAATAACTAAAGATCTTAGTTGAGGTTTAAAGTTAATTTTTTGAGTTAAAAGATCTGATTCCCATTATCTATAAAATGATTTTAAAGTTTGTGCATTGTGCTTATTCATGTGAAGTTATTTAATTGGTATATCAGCCAAGATGAGTGTTTTGGAACGGATTGGGTAGCACTAACACAGAGTAAATACATTTTGGGAAGCACGTGGTTTGAGCCTAATTCTTGGATGGACATGTCTGATTGATTTGCCTTTGCAAATCTAATTAATACATGATTTACATTAGTGAAAAAGTTGATTTACTCTATTTTTCGTTCTTTTTTTTTTAAAGGATTTATTCATGATGTAGATAAGAGAAAAATCTTGGTTTGCCAGTTCTGTGAAGTCGAGATTGCAGTACCTGGATCCTAATCCGGGACTTCCCTGTCTAAGTGAGCAACAATTCCAGGAGTTTTCTCTAGACCCTTCTACAGGCCCAGTTGCTGCATTTTGTCTGCTAGTTCTAGATCCAGATCAGGTTTTGATAGCTTCCTACATTTTCATTTTCTTTTCCCCAAAATAAAATGAAGGCATAAATTTCTTGACATTTTTTCTCTCCGTAACTTCTAAAGTTCTTATCTTGAATTGCAGGTTGATTACTTGAATTTGAAGAGCAATCAGAGGCTAATGTTTACTTCCAGACTAAGTGACAATGGACAGAAGTGCTGGACTTCGGAGAGGATCAACCCATAATCTTGATTTGCATTGTTGAGATGACAACGTGGGAATTATTTGACATCTTGAACTTGAAACTTTTTAAGAATAATTTGTGATTGATTTGAGGAAATACCTGTTTGTGCTCTCTTACAATGTGTCTCTACAGATTGTTCTCCCTTGACCTCCTGAAATTGAAGGAGTTATATTTGTATGTATGAAGTAAACAAAAGGTAATTGAGGCTGTAAGATTTATGAGAATTTCGAAAATAAATTTTATTATACCACGGATTGTAAGTTGACGTACCTCTTTGATGTGAAGTCCCCAAAATCAGTGCAGTGGATTCATGTAAACCTTCCATGCAAAGCATCTTGCTTAAATGAGTATCCATTACAATGTATTGAGGAAACTGGAGAGTCAAAGAAGCCTACTGAGAATCCTCAGGAAATTAGACTACTACTTTCCTTCCAAACCGAGGTTGTGGAATACTCATTTGAGCAAGAGGCTTTTCTATGGAAAGAATAACCATGCCTTTCAGGGAACAAAAGGACTAGTCTTATATTCTTTCTTTGTGTATTCCATCTACCAGAACTTTCACTGTTCTGAGTGGTGGTTGTACCAGCCCTTGCCAAGTGAATATAGGTTGTTGAAATAGTCCTTTTCTGGTATATTGATATTTGGGCTATTAGCTAAGCATGTTCTGGTTATGAAACAATATTGCCAAGTTTTTTGGCGGTTTAAAGCAAAAACTTTGAAAAGATTCCTCTTGAATTGAGTTTTTCTTCTGATTCTTCAACAAATTGGGAATTATTTATTGCTTCAGTATTTTATAATATTCTGAATTGTAATTGTTCAATGAATAATTATTGTACTTCTCCAAGTTAATTGGACTACAGTCAAGTACTAAGAGTGCTATTAGGAGTAGATTTATATATTATAATGCAGGTTTTATCTGTTTCATTGTGTGTATAAATGGTCTCTGCATATCATTTCTGCTCTAACATGTCTGAACAGTCAGATGCACGTGATTGCAGGCGTCCTTACCTCATAAAATTATTCGTTTAACTGGGTCTTTTTTTTTTTTGAGAAGCCTTTAACAGAATTAAGGAGGTTTAAGTTGTGATTTGATGCATTCGAATGAAGTTTATCAAGGTACTGAGTCCCTGCCCTCTGACATGTACTTTATATATGTTTATGATAAAGTGCCTAACAATCTCCTCCATTCAAAATTTATGGTCTACAATGTGAACCTATCCGCCTTTCAACGGATGTGTCGTGTGTTCTTGCTGCTCATATCTTTGATTGACTTATTGACTTTTGAACATAAGGTACCTAAACTATTCTTCTCTAGTATTAATTAATATTTTCACTTTTTTGTACTCATCATTGCATTAATCATCATTAACATTACTTGGAATATGAACTGTTCTTGTTAGTTTGTGATTAAAGGATAAATATATGGACATCCAATGGAAATTTAAAGTTAGGAAGATGTTTACCAGGATCATTGTTGGCTTTAGAGTTGATCCTCAGTGGTTGATGGTAATTTTTTTTCGGATAAATTACCATGTTTAGTTTTGCATTGTCATTAATTGGTTTTCGTTGGATCCACGTCCTGATTGACCGGGGTTACACATTTAGCGATTCTAAGACAGATTTTGTGTAGTCAAGTTATCATTCATCACTCAACTTCATCCGCTTTGACTTTTTACTCTCGTCATGCACTGTAAAATTAAATCTTGAAACTGCTTTGCAGCTGCCACTACTGCACATTTTGCAGTATGTATCAGTCACGTCCATTGCCACTAGCAACTAGTAATACTCCAACAGTCTTTCAAATTCTGTTTTCTATGGCCCAAATGTAGCATCCAAGTAAAATCCAGTAATGTCGTTAGCTTGGCAGCATGTGGGTCTGTCTTTTTCTTTTTGTGGTGTTTGAATAAATTCATTGGCTTCACTTCCCCATTAATCTTAGTATGAACCACATCTGTAGTGTACACATAAACCACACCACTTCTTAATAGACAAAAAGTTATTACAAAAGTCAAATCAAAAAGGCCTTATAGAGTATAGTTACTAAATTATGTGGGTACAATTAAGAATTGCTGTTTAGTGTTTCTCTAATTTTAGCTTTCTTCATTAATGATTTCCAGTTCGTTTTTATCAATGAGGCCGCTCCTCCGCATGTGAAATCACTTTTTTCAAGTAGAGCTGCAGGCTTACATCTTACTTCCTTTATTTAGTGAAAAGCGGAGGCAGGAAACAAGAGTTGTAATTTTTTCAAAATGTTTATTGTTATCATTAATTTCACAAATCATCGAGGACCTTCCTAATCTATCATTACAACCCCGTCACTGATAAGAAAGGGGTATGATTTTGTCCACGAATCAGTATAGAAAGAAACTTAAAAGAATATTTTGGAATCTCATATTCAATAAAAAGTCCTTGTCTTGTAGATATTTTATCTTAAATATTATGTTATTTTCTTTATTTATTTTTAACTTAAATTTTACAAAACGTTTTTAAAATAATATATCGAATATAACCTCACATTACAAATCTAATTACCTGGGGTAACACAGTAGGAGGATGTTGTCGTAGCTAGATATGGTCTACTTCTCACGCACAAGCCTGACGATATCTTCAAGTCCATCCTCCCAAGATTGTGGGCTGAGTTAAGGTTTTTAAATTGATACCTTTAAGGTTTGGTTAAACTAGTATTTTCTGAAACTAATACTTATCTCCTGTTATTGGTCTAATTATTTAGAAGTACATTTTAAGTAACAGCCCCTTCCTATTCTATAAAAAAGGATCCCATGATCTTAAACTAATCTTACTTGGGATCGCAATACCCCAAGTTTGTCTATGAAGAATGGATCAAATTGTATTAGTGTCTATAATTAATTTTTTTCATATAATACTAATTACCAGTGCCTCATTGGTAAGTTTTGCAAGATCTCGTTAATTGGAACCGATGGTTATCGATCCGAATCCATTAATATGGAACATTTTTTTTTTCTAAGTGAAATCCCCTGATATATAAGTTAGCTACAACGGTTATAGCAAAACCAAGTCAAATATTGGTGAATTCAATCTGACCCCCTTGAGTTTAAGAAATCTCAATGAACTTTTAAAATATTTTTAAAACCATAAAATAACCTCTTACCGTTAATCACAAAAATTAAATTTAACAAATCTATGGTTAATTAAATAAAATTATAAAACAAAGTAAGCTATTAAAAATTCTCTATTCGAAATATATAGGATAATTTCAATAATTTTTCGAACTTAAGAGGGTTAAAAAGTTATAGAATATATGATTAGTTTTTAGTTAATGTGTGATCAATGGCTTTTAAGTATAGAGAGACCATTGTTAATTTAGGGAACTACTAAGTTAAACCTCTGTTAACTAAAATTTTCGGGATGAGCCATTGGCCAACCTATAGGATCGAATGTGGGATAGAGTGCTTGTTTGGATTCAATGCTCTTGTCCATTAGGCTTATTACTCTTACCCATTAAAAAGTTAAAATTGACCTATAATGATTTAGTCCAAGTAGCAAGGTATACCTTGGATTGAGGAGGTAAGACCAACAATAAGATAGATTTTATCATGATTTAAGTATTAGTCTCTCCCGAGAATTAGTTGAGGTATTCGTAGGTTGACCGACACCTCAGTTTCAAAAAAAAAAAAAGTTAAAATTGGCTTATAACTCTATTTTCCACTATGCCTCACGTTTTGCTCTTGACATTGGTCTCAAAATATTTTTTTCTAGTTTAAGGGATTCACTCTTTATAAATACGTCACAACTCTCGCAAATAACATGAAACACGTGCTCTTCCATAAATATAACAGAAGTAGTGGGCTAGGGTAACGACTCGCGACTCGGATGTGGCTAGAAACTACTAGGCTGGTAGGGGATGTTGATGGTAATTGGGAAGGGGGAATTTACTCTGATCCCCCAATTAGAATTCAAAAAAACACTTAACCCCACACTTTTACTAAACTAACACTTATCCCCAAAAAAATTACCACTGTTTTCCCAAAACTAACACCTACCCCTCAAATATTTGGGGGATAAGTGTTAGTTTTTTAGGGGTATTTGGGGGGTTAATGTTAGTTTAATAAAAGTATGGGGTTAAGTGTTCCCTTCAAATTTAATTGGGAGGTTATTGTAATTTCCCCAATTGGGAAGTGATGGATGGAGAAGATAATGGAGATTTAACTGAAATTGCAAATATGAAAGAGAAGGAAGGGCTTTAATAGTGCTCTCTGTTTTGTCATACTGCGCCATGTAAATTGTAAGGTAGTCGATAGCTATGTGTGCTTTTTCTTTGGGGTAAATTAAAGACACCCCTAAAATTTGGTGTTTTTACCCAAAAAAAAAAATAATAATAATGAAAACTACTTCAAATTGAAACAAATGAACTGAAAAGAAGTTTACAAGTTTTATTAAATTTTTCCATCAATACTTCTTTACACCCACAATTTCAGTCTTAAAGAAATGAGCCATAGAGTTTACACATTTGCATTGAAAGAATCCATGATTGGATATCCAATTTGTGCCATTTATAAAAAATTTCTAACACTTGGGCAAGTCTGCAGGAGGGTGAGGAAGGGTCTCCAGCTCTCCTTTCCCATTTTTCACTATCAATACTGTGCCTAATCCCCATGACTGGTGTATATCAAAGTGACAATGCATAAACCAAACTCCTGCATTAAAAATCAGGTTAGATCAATCATAGGTCAACCAAATAATTATTTTTATCTCTTACTTTACCAAATCATAATTATTTTTTGCCAATGATAATATTTTAATTAGAAGTAGAAAATAACCTGGATTGTCAGCCTGGAATCGAATTGCAGCCCATCCGCCTACTGGAACTCCAATAGTGTTCATATAAGGCGGATCCACGAGATTGAAAGTTACTGTTTGTGGGTTATAGTTGCCGCTACCATATCCCACAACGTAGAAGCTATAGCCATGGAGATGAATTGGGTGATTTTCAGTGGTGACAGTGCCTGTATCTTGCAAGATAATTTGCACTCTGGTTCCGTATTCAAGGATTTTCGTCCGAGTCCCATTTATTGACTGTGTGTCATTTGGGATGTTATTAGGTGCCCCATTGACAAAGTCATAGAATTCAAGGGGCGCATCAGGGAAATCGTCCGTGAAATACCCATCAATCTTCTTATAATAAGCTTCCAAAACCGAAACATTAGGCTTGGTAAAAGTAACATTGTTCATTGAAGCAGCCATGACCCCATTGTTAACGCCTTGGCAATTTTGTTGGGGTGATTTGGACCGGCACTTTTGAACATTTAATCCAATCGTGACAAAAAGGTTAGTATCGATTTCTCTCGGAATTTGAACAGGATTTAGGCTTCTTAGTCCATCCATGACAGTCTTAACGGCAAGATTATCGTTAAATCTGGGCAGTTTAGCTGGTAATGATAAGCTATTAGGCATGGCGCCTACGTAGTTGAAGTAGGCAATTGCTGATATGTTTTGAAACGAGACGTTCCGTGCTGACATATATGGTCCCATGGCCATGGAATATTTTGCTATTGGTTGGTCAGTTGTGACAAGGACGTTCATGGTCTGTCCTGGTCCAAGCATCACACGGTCTGTTATGAATGACTTTGTGTACTCAGCATCAGCTTCTACAATTGTTAATTTGTGATTAGCAATGGCAAAGAAGTTCTCCATGTTTAAGCCAGCGTTTATCAGTCTTAACAGATATGTCTTCCCAGGGAGAACGTCAATCTTATACACATCTGAAATAATAATAGCACCATTAGATTAGGATATATATATACATACGTACATGCATAATTGCTCATCTTTATTACCATTGGCAGAGCAATTGTAATTGGGCCCAGGGTGACCGTTGATCGTGTATGCATTAGCCGGTGGAGGAGCTCCTCCACTAGCTTGAACTTGTCGCTCAAGCTGTACTACATCCTGCAGCCAATATTCCCCTGGTACATTACATTTCAAAGTAAACCAATCAATCTTTAAATCCAAGAATTTGGGCTAATTAAATGCAAATTATATAATATTATATGAAATATTATTAATCACTACACGGCTACCTAGGATTATAATATGCTCTTCAAAAGGGTACTTGAAGGGGTAGGGGACTCCATTCTTGGGATACACAACAAGGGCACCGTAAACAGTGCCTCTGAGCCAAGAAACATGAGCATGCCAAAAGAACGTGCCCTTCTGTTGAACCAATGTGAACTCGTATGCGAAAGTCTGTCCAGGTTGAATAGGGCACTGGGTAATGTAAGATGGTCCATCAAACCAGCACGATAGTCTCTGCCTCACGCCATGCCTGATCATATAATGAAAAATAACAAAGAGAAAAACGTATTAATTGTAAATAAATATATATGTTCAAACACCAAATTCAATGCATGGATAGTTTCTATTGATAGTTTACCAGTGAATTGTAGCATTATAAGGTGATTGATTAGTGACTTTGACAATCACTCTATCATCCTCTTGGGCGTAAACTACAGGGCCTGGAAACATGTTGTTGACTGTGACGATTTCTTTGTTGTTACATAGTTTGTTTACTCTCATTGTTTGTATCTGATTGCCAATATCGAAACAATAATGAGAGAAAGAGATTGGAACAACATAATATTGAGTTAACATAATCTAATTATAAGAAATTATAAGTAACCATCATATATACATAAAAGAGACCTTGAAATCATAAAACCTGGTTGATCTTCCTCCAGGCGACATAGCGCCGGTAACATGCAGCATGTGGGCACTGAACAATAAGCTTAACCATAGCATGAAGGAAGTGCTGGTTAAGCTAGCCATTTTGAGAGAGAGAGAGAGAGAGAGAAACAAATTAGAGTTGAACTGGAGAGTGGAAATGAAATAGAAGGCAGTTTAATAGAGAGTGAAGCTGAAGCAAATTTTTTTTTTTTTAAAAAAAAAAAAAGCTTAGAAGGGAAAGAAGAAAGGGTTTGTCTAGTTGTATTATGTTTGTCAGCTTTCATGATTCCTCTAACATGGTTTCGTGATCATAATATGTTGGAAGCGTGATTATTTAATGTGACCCAATGTGGGGAAGGTTTGGCCTTGTGTGTATCTTTCAAAGAAAAAGGAGAGTTTATTTCCTTTATGGTTTCATTATTGGTCAGGATTTTTGCTGTGAAATCATGCCTTTTGACTCAGAAAGTAACAATACCTGCTTCTAATATTCCATGTAAAAAACCACCAGCACAGCGACCTAGCTAGCAAGCCTACTCCCTCTGTATAGTATAATATATAGTAACAGAACAGAAAGCATTGTTTTACATGACAGATATTCAGCTATAAAAAGCTAGATAAACAAGTGAAAAGAGACAATATGTATACATAAAAGACCTCCCAAAACAAGTTTTACTTTGCACAGTACTCAAATGGAGTAAAGTGTGGGATTGTTTGTAGTGCTTTTCGTAGACATCTTCTTTTACTCAATCATAAGCAAAGTCCTCGCACGCCTTCCTAAGCCCTGACTCTGTGCGGGGGGCGCTCTACCTCTACCGGTTACTTAACTTCTACACACATTTATTTGCTAATCTATTATATTGTTAATCAAACTATCTAGCTATTTTATATATGTGTGTTCATCATGAATGCCAAACAATTTTGACCCTTTCACTTTTTGAATAGTTGAATCGTTATTGGTTAGAATCCTCAATTATGATTTAGAGGTGCATGTGGTTAATAAATTAATTAACCTCTTGTCCATGGGCATTATTGCATATGCACTTATTATGATGCAATACTAACTGTCCTCAACCTCAATAGATTTTATATGAAATCATGAGCCATCAATATCATAAGGGTGTTTTTTCTTTTTACTTTTTCTTGTACTGTGACAGCACCTGAGGGACGATACTTTTATAAGAGAAATACTAGAAACTATTAGTGTTTATTTATTTCAAACAAAACTTAAATAATACTTAAAGAGTTGATTTTCACATAATTAAGATAATAAGTTGTGATTAAGGGGGATGAAATCGATATTCGAAAGTGAAGTTATTTGGAGCAAAAGTTACTGAATTGTAGAGATTCCATGCTACTCAAAGCAGACACAGAGACTGCTGTGAGACAATTAATAGTTTAAAAAGTATGCGTAGAATTGCATGCACAACATTCCCAAATTAACATTGAATGTCCGAACTTTTTTCCTTTTTCATGTTTTTGGTTAAAATTGTCGACCAAATTTCAGCCGATAGATGATTGTGTCCAATAGAAATGATATTATAACTCAAGTATATACATCACGCTGCAGGCCTGCGTATGAAAGTAGTGTCTGTCAGTAGCTTCTGCTGATTAGAAACATGATAATAAATGTCTTCCAAAACTAGTTTACGTACCAAAAACTCCGTAGCTCAGGAGCACCTCTCCAAATTCAGGCTACTCTCCATAGATTGTATTCAATTCGAAGCAATTGGCCAAGAAAGCCCACGTCTTCCAAAGAGCTACGTAGCTTAAGCCATTCTTTAAATTGATTTTATTTTTATTATATATTATTATTATTATTATTATCCTGCAATCACCAAAAACTCATTAATTTACTTGATGATTCTAACTGTAACTTAGACCTTTTTACTTTTCTATTTAAATGTGGGTAAGTTTATGTATCAACATCAATATCTTAGATAGCGGTAGCATGACACGAACATTAATTATTTTGTTTAATATTCATGAAGATGCATTGGTGCATGGTTTTGTATTGATATAATTACTTCTAAATTGAAGTGTCCTCAGCTACAATCGATTACTAATACAATTGATGCCCAGACAACAAGTTTAGGTCTCAAATGTTGACCAATACATTTCTTAGTCAACATATAACTACTTTAGCACTTGAATTTCATAGAGTATAATTCTACTACATATTCCTCTCTTTAGCATTTGTCGTTTTTCATCAAATCAAGACTCTATCTATCTATCAATATATGTATATATATAT
>JANKKB010028684.1:0-16141 GCA_026225775.1 Bursera palmeri | reverse complement strand
TTAATAGCACTTAAAGTGTAAAAACAATGATTTAAACTCTTAATAAACATACACTTTTAAGTGCTAATCAGACACATTGGAACTTTCAACATTAGGAAATAAGATTAAATTATTCTACATCCGAACTGCAAAACTTTTAATTGATAAGCAGATCAATTGTTCCATCTACTAGTTTGTTACAATACCTTGATCAATTGTTACATCTACTAGTTTTTTACAATACCTTGAGATATATTGGTAAGCTAGGCTCAATTTGTATTTTAGTAAACCTCCATAAATCTGGATCTTCCTCATGAGCTGGATGCAACCGAGCAATTGGACTATATCCTGTTTATAATTTGAATCTAGTCAGGTTAATATAAGTGTCTTACCATTTATAACACTAAAGCTGTTATGAGCAATCAATCAATGTAAAGGGAAAGGCTGCTTTACTGCAATTGGAACTCCGAAGTTTCATGGAATCTGAGATGTCTTCTGAAGGCAAGCTGGCTCCAGCATGTGAGAAGAACAGCCTAAGCTATTTCTAGAACCCCTTCTGAGAATGGAACCTTTCTCATCAAAGCTTCCAGCAACATTATTAACAAGTTCATCTATATTGACCAAGAATTGGGTACTTAATGACTTAGTTTTGCGTTTAGTACTTTGACAAGGCGGTCTTGCCTTCCTATCTAAGCTATGGACCCTTCCTACACTAAGTTTACTCTCATCATTCTTATATACTGGCCGAACAATACTTGAGGCTATGCTGCTAAACTTCCCTTTATTAATTGATTACAATTTTTTAATTACCTATTTATTATATTTAATTAATAAATGAAAAGAATAGAAATAATAGATATCACAATTTAATTAAAATTGTGATGAAAAAGTAGAATTTTATGTTTAATTTTTTAAAATGAATAATTAAAAATGTTTCCCAGCCTTTAATGCATGGGATACTGGAGTTTTACACTTGCTCAAAATTTTATATTGTTTCCAGCCTTTACTCTTTTTTGGGTAATCATTTTTGGAGTCGTCATGGTTGGCAAAAACACCTGAAGAATAAAACTTTTTTATTATACCAATTAAAAATAAATAAAAACGTTTAGTTAATTAATTGGATAATATAATAATATGAGTTTGTTTTTGTTTTGATTTCAAAAGTATTACTTTAATATATACTAATTAAAAATGAATAAAAACTTTACTTAATATACTGTAACATTGCAGCCAAATTGGTAGTAGCAATTAAGAATTATACTCTAATGCTTCTTAATTTTAACTTAAAATACATATTGGGTAGAACTCACCCTTCAAATTGGCTTATAAGGTAATATGGTCATTTACTTATAAACCAAATTTCCTAACTTTAAATTAACAATGTGGAATTCATTAGTTAGTTATAATTCTAAATAACCCAATATAAGAGCTAGCTCAGACTTCTGTCTCATGAAATGTGCATATGCAACTATGCAAGCATCACTGTATCAAGCATTGCATGATATGAATGCATAAAACTCATTGAAATAGAAGGGTATTTTTGGCATCAACTAGGATGTAAATAGCAATAATTTATTTTTCAAACTTCATGTTTGGGTATAGGAAGAAATTAAGTATTCATATTATTTTCTTGGATGCAAATAGCTACTTCCGATAAGATAAGGTGTTGAATAGTTTCACAACTCTCTATATCTTCCATGTCCAATGTAATTCAAAATTTCAAAATTTTCTATTAATCTTTTATTCATATACCATAAATTGTTAAGATATCTTATTCAGGAATTCCTTATAGCCTCTTATTCATATACAATATGAAAGAAAATGGATAATGGAAATTTAAAAGGTCCTATAATTAGTTTCCTCTATCATCTTAGTTTTCTGTGAATTTACATGTGTTAAATCTAAACTAATTATTTATATACTATATATACTATATTAAAATGTTATATACTAAACGAGTTAAACTATTGTAGCTTTTTTTTTTTTTTCAATTTAATTTTTTACATAACTATTGATTCACTACAATCTAATAATTAAAAAGTTATTGAATTGACATAAAAGATAACTACTTTCTATTTTTTTTCATAATTATTAGATTATAGTAAATCAATAGTTATTTTTGACTTAATAAATATAAACTAGTTATTTATTACACATAACCAAACTTTTTTTATTTAGTATGTGAAAATAATGCGTCTTTAATATCATAAAAGTCTAAGATATTTATGGATTTATACTGAATAATTATCACCAACCACCTCTATCTTTTGCCTTAATATTATTTATATACGACTTTTTTCTTTTTTCTCTGCTGCCATCCTTAAGTTTCTAAAAAATCTCTTTTCAGGTTTTTCAGTTAAAGATTCTATTACTCAATCAAACGGTGTAAGAGCAAATTGGTCTTTATTAACTACAAAAGAAATAAAAGTCATAATACCCATATTTTTCTTCTTATATTTCTACATAATTATGTTATAAAATATTAATAATTTAATAAATATAAAATATGAATAAATATTTAAATATAAAAATAAATAAAAACCATCCAAATATAAGTTTTTAAAAATAATATTATCAATAAAATATTATATAATAAATAAAAAAATCTATTCTTTATTTAAAAAAATACATAATCTCCTTTCATCTAAACCAATTAATCAAGTTAAAATTTAATAAAATCTCAATTATACTATTAACACTCATCATAAATATAAAATAAATTATTTTATAAATAATAATCTTTAGAATAAATTTAAAATAAAATAATTAGTCAACAAAATAAAAAATCTAGTATAAAAAATAATTTAGTAAAGATTAATTTATTTTTATATCGTATTGATTGATTAACGAAATTTTTATCTGAAGTATCGGGGAAGAGATTTAAAAAAAATTTAAAAACGATAAAAGAAAAAATAAATTTAATTTGACTGATATGAAGTCCGAAGGTAATAATTGGTAATAATTACTCGATTTATATTGTCAAAATATTATGAGTTAAAATATGAAGTTATATTAATAAGGGTAACTATCATAATATATAACTTTTGAACTAATCATTTTATTGCACAAAAGTGTACTTCATAGTTGAATACAGATCATGTGACTTGTACTTCGTAGTTGAATACAGATCATATTTAGAATAGATTTCTTGTGACTTGTGCACAAATATGGCATTCAAGATCAAATTATCTTTGGTTGAATCTGTTTATCCCAACTTTTTTTTATATTCAAGACTAAAATCAAAAGTAAATTTTAGTCAAATTATATTTAAAAATGATATATGCTATAATCACGCTTCACACTCTCCCTTCAAATTCCCCCTGGTAATTTCCGAAGCCCAATCCCAACCAGAAGAAAAGGGGAGTGATAAAATCTGATTCTGAAGAGAGAATTGAAGAAACTTGTTTTTCTTATTATGAATAATCCGAATCTGAATACATATTTACATGATCTGCCGATTATTATGAAGAGCAGAAAACAACGAAATACAGTTAATGAAAACTAGAGTCAAGGATTGCGTAATTGTAGAAATTCAAATTACCTAATGTGCTAGCCGTAATTTTGGAAGAAAGAAAAGAAAATTTGTTAGGTTGTCAGCTGTAAATAATGACCATATCTTCAACAGGGATGGAGAGAAGTTTACATTTCAGAATCACAAGCCCTTTCCTTTTCAAAGAGTGTTCGCTGTTGATGCACAAGTTTTGCTACTCTTGGAATACCGCTTATTAGAACAAAGTGGGTTCCTGTCTTCAGTTTTCTTTTGTGTCTCCGCTATGGTAATTATATTGATTTCTTTCTAGTGTTTTTACTAATATTTGTTTTGTTTCTTTGTGGGTTGGTGTTGGATTCCGTAATGTTGATGGGTAATGTTTGAGTGTTGTTTCAGTTCAGTTGCCTAGGAAGTTTGTTGTGTGGATTGGTTTGTAGTGTTGTACTTTTTAGTTCAAGCTCTTGCATTGCAAAGGGTATGTTTTTCTAAGAGTTTCTCCAGTTCCAAGTGTTTTTTCTTTTTGGGTTTTAACCTCTTCCATTAGATCTTCTGCTTAAGGTTGCTTTTGGAGTATGGAGTTATACAGAGTAGTACTCTCTGTTTGGTTAGAACGCTGGATGAAAATGAAGTTGCCAGGATGCTGTTTTGAAGGGAAGTCAAATCAATCTAGGTGTTGTTTTATGAACGAGAAGACTCTGCATCTGCAGAATCTTGTAATAAGAATGAGTTGGGATTTGATCAATGAGAAGAGGTTTCAACTCCTATTATTAGGAAATTTTGTAGCAAGAGCTCTTTCATGTGGCAAATTTAGTTCATATCGTTGCAGCGGAAGACCAGGTGAAAGGAGGTGCTTTCTAGTGGGCCGACAATAAATGAGAAAGTAGACCATAAAATTGTTTTTGAAAACATTATAAAGGGTGATTGAGGGTGGTTTAGATGCGTGCTAAAGCTGGGGCTTGTCTGTTTTTACATGTTTGATGAACCAAAGTATGCTGCTCTGGTACCTAATCACTTGTTTTGGATTTTATACGACAGTTGAATGGCATGATAAATGGCTGGATGGTGTTTCTTTAGCCATTTGGACATCTTTTTCCTTTCATAACGTAAAATGAGGGCAACATAAAAATGACATGATATATGTTACAGTATATGATTTGAATTTGGGATTGTCCAACGCTTTTTTCTAAGTCCTAAAGATTTTTTTTTTCTTTTTTGAATCACTTTTTTTCTAATGTTTATCTGGTGTATCTTTTACACCGTTTACCTTCAATTCTCTTCGCAAAAAGCAAATACTTGATCAAATGGTCTAAGTTTGGGTCACATTGATAACATTTATAACAAAATCTTTGTTTGTTGCAGCTTAATTTTAGTTTTTGAAAGTGCTTTGTGTAATGAATCATGCATTTAGGGAGGGTTTGGAGTGTTTGTCTGAAACAGTTGCCTTTAGGGACGACTTATGTCATAGTATTATATTTTGCTTATTGAACCTTACTTTACTATTTTGCACTTTCTTCATGATCTCTGTTTAACTACTTGTTGCTAAACTTTTGAGATTGTAAGGCATTTTAGTTAAACTTCAAATATATCATGGTGCTGGAAACTTTTGATGGTTTAAATGTCCGTTCGGTTCAAGGGTAAGCCATAATAATTTTTAGTTAAAAAGAGTTTCATATTTCTTTTAGTTTCTGGGAAGATTTTAAACCTTTTAAGTGTTGGTGCTACTGGCAATACTTTCTTGAATAAATAACATGCTAGGTAATTGAAAGTCGAGCTTTTGGTGAGTGTATGGCAAGTGAGTTGCAGTTAATATTGTCTTTTGACAAATTGTTTTAGTATCTTAGAAAGTTTGAAACTTTAGTCAAATCTCTCTTTTGCATCTTAGAGGTTTGATTAATTAGAAAGATTGGTGGAATGTATTTATTAAATGATATAGCATGTACCAAGATGAATAAGGACTTTCAACTAAATGCAGTGTTTGGCTTATGTAAAAGTCGCCTACTGCTATTATGTGGTGTTCAAAGTTTTCAAGTTCTAGTGATTTGCTTATAGAGAACATAAGAGGAACTGAAAGCCAGTAGCTGATTTAAAAATGCTCAGTAGTGTATATTTGCTACAGTCATATCATGATGCATCGGATCAGCTGAACTTTTTAACATGCTTTTGCATGAGTTTGAATTTGAAGTTCTCATAGTTGCTTATCCTACAGTCATATCATGGTGCATAATACATACATGCATATGGTCTAAAGAGGCATCTGTAACTTCAAATTATTGTTTTTGTAGGTGACTATTTGTGAGCAGTGCGGCGATAGAGGCTTCCCTGAAGCTTTGATTCACTGTGAGAAGTGTCAGATTGCTGCTAGGCATCAGTAAGTTGCATCTTTGGTTTGATTTATATACGTTTATACTTCATATGGTCTTCTGGTCTTAGGAATGCATGTTTTGGTGTTTATAGGTGGTGGCATCTAATTGATTTATGTAGGATGACTTCCTTTCGGCATTTCCTTTGTTAGCATTAATGAATAATCTACAATCTCTTTTAATATCCTAGAAACAATTGTTTAGTTTATTTGTTTCTATAAATTTCTGCATTTTGTTTTGCTGGTGGAGATTCTTTCATTTGCTTTTGCTCTAACTTCAACGTCTTTCTTTGCATTCTATTTATGTACATATATTTATGTGTGTGTATATATTTTGTCTTGCTTGGTGCCCAGGTATTGCTTGGATGTACTGCCACCAACTTTTGAGGATGATGTGATTTGGTACTGTGACGATTGTGAATCAAATGTTGCAAAGCCGACAGCTGTAGTGAACCTTCACTCTCATTCGGCCATAAAATGTGGTTCTGAGAAACTGGAAACCGTCGGACCTACCAAATCTGGGATAAGATTCAAGGAGAAGAATGATGTCAATCAAGTAAAGAACAAGCAGAAGAGAAGCAACCTTAGAGGCTCATTGGCTATACCAGAGGTTCGTCAAATTGAAAACAGTACCCCTCAAGATGTGCATTGCAGTGAGAATCATCACAAAGATAAAAAATTTAGAAGATGGAGAGAACTGGATGGGAACAAGCCTGATGAAGAGGCTGAATCATTGAAAGCAAAAACCTCTCTAATAGCTGCAGGTGGCTGTAAAAGTAAGCCAGTGTACAGTTGTGAGTTGCATTGGAGTGAAGGTGATAAGAAAAATGAGAAACATGGAAGAGAAACTGCATTAGATTGGAGCAGCTCTGTTGAAGTGACTGAATCATTTAAAACTAAAACTTCTCTAGTACTTACCAATGATCCTGCAAATCTCCCACAACACAGTTGTGATGACTATAAGCAGCCAATTATTGAGGTGTGTGGCAGTGAGAGTGATAAAGGGAATAATAAATCCAGAAGGCAGAAGGTACTAGTCACAGACAGTTCTGATCAAGAGATTGAATCGGTCAAACCTAAAACCTCTCTACTAGCTGCTAGCAACTCTCTAAACGTCCCAAAAGACAGTTTCACAGATGGTGCTGAGTTGATTAAAACATGTTGCAATCAGAATGATGGAAAAGCTCAGAGGCTTAGAAGACAAAGGGGATCGGCGTTGAGGAGCTCTGGTGAGGAGGCTGAATCTGCTAAACTTGAAAATTCTCTGGTAGTTGCCACTAGTCCTTCAAATATACCACATCACTGTTCCTATTTCCCTGCACAGCCAATATTTGAACCAGTCTGGAAGTAAGGCTTAATATTTATCTTTTTTATTTTCGAGAAATCATTATGCTTTCATACCTGTTGCTGTGGTAACGAGTAAACTGGTTTGTCCCATTGACAGTGGAAGTTTGAGCCTCAATGATGAAAATTATGGTACTATTGGAACACTTGTGGCTCATTTGTCTACAATGGCATGCTTTAGAGTTTTTGAGGCAGCAAAACAGTTACCTGAATTGCTTTGTCTGGAATTACTTCCAAGGTCTGATGTGTGGCCTGCTAGTTTTCATAAATGGGGGCCAAATGACCACAGTATTGGTCTTTATTTGTTTCCAAACAATCAGAGGTGAGGGTTTTAACAATGTTGAATTAGCTTCTCCGTTGGTTTTTCCTATCAGATGCCTTACGTGAATCTTCTCTGTTGTTGTAGGGCTGAAAAGGTTTACGAGAGCTTAGTGAATGACATGATCAGCTATGACCTTGCCATGAGAACTGTTGTTAAAAGTGCAGAACTGTTAATTTTCACTTCTAAGCTGTTGCCTTTCCGGTTTTGGAGTGCGTAGAAACATCTCTTTTCTCCAATTTTTTTCAGAAAAAATCTGTTAATCTTGTTGTTTGCACAACCTTAATTTATCTGGTTTCCCAAAAAACTGGTTTGCAGGGTTCCAGGCGAAGTTTTATTTGTGGGGAGTTTTTAAGGGGAGGAAGCAAGCTACACCTGCAGAGGCATGTCACTTTGTGCATACCATAACCTGGCCTTCTCAGAGCCCTGTCAGTCCTTTGAGCAACAGTGCTAGTAATGTTTCTGGATCTGTGTATTCTTCGAATTCCCATACAGTTGCATGATTTGGCTACCGGATTCTGTATAAGTGGCCTTATTTTTTTATGTGAAAAAAAATGAAGACACTGAAGTTATAGGCCTAGTCTGGCAATGCATATAATTAGGTTAGAGCATTGCTTGTTATCTTTTTAGATTGAAAAATGGACAGATTTGCTTGATGCAAGCAATACATTTTGAGAGGCTAGGGGGTAGAAGTGAAACTCTGTTAGGGTCTTTTTGGTGAGTGATCCGATGATGTACAGAAGTTGATGAAAATCATTCTCAGTATAGTACTGTAAAGATTTGCGTACATGTTCTGCGAGATCTGGAAAGACAAAAAGATGTTAGACTTTCCGTTGTACTTGAATGGGTTGTACTTGCAAATCCTTTTGTTGAATTTTCAACACTTTTGGCTTCTTTAAGGCACAAGAACTTGGTTTAGCTTCAAAGGAGCTGCTCTTATTATAAACAAATTTAATATTGGATGATATCATAATTCTTTGCAGGTGCATTTTGATTTTTCACCTTTTACATTTTTTGATTTATTAATTGATTATGGAATGTTATTTTTGAATTTCTATTTAATATTTTAATTAATAAAGAAAAAAGAACATAATAAAATTAAATGAAACACTTTTTTTTTTTTTCAAAAAAAGAAAAATTTATGACAAAGTACAAAGTAATTCAGGATTTCAAAAAATTTTCTATTAATCTTTTATTCATATACCATAAATTGTTCATATATCTTATTTAATAAATTCCTTTTAGTCTCTTACTCATAAGTAATATGAAAGAAAATAGATAATAAAAATTAGAAAAGCCCTATAGTTAGTTTCCTCCCTCATCTTAATTTTCGATGAATTTACATGTGTTAAATCTGAACTAATTATTCATATACCATATATTAAATGTAAACTGATATATATTATATGAGTTAAATTATTGTAATTTAATTATTTTACTTAATTTATTCATATATATATATATATATATATATATATTTATATATATATGATATTTTTAATAGGCTTCTTGTGACTAGTGGACAACTATGACATTCAAGATCAAATTATATTTTCTTGATTATGCTTATACCACTAAAATCTAAAGTAAAATTTAATCAAATTATATTTAAAAGTGATGTTAATGGTGTATATTTAGAATATATTTTTTAAACAATAATAAAAGGTTAAGGCTATTAAAATTTAACTTTTTTTAAATTTAATTTTATATATTATTTAATATTTATTTATTTTTTAATTTAATAAAAAAATTATTGAATTAGTACTAAAAAATATTTTTAAATTTTTATTTTTATTTATAAATTTAATAAATTAACAATTATTATCAAATAATATATAAAATTAAATTAAAAAAAGTTAAGTATCCATTCGACATATGACAATGCGGAAATATTTTTCTTTGTTCACCGACACTTTTCCTGATTCGTACTTCCAACTAAAAACAAACTCACGCGCAACCCTTGTGCGTCATACTCTCCCTCCACATTCCCCCAAATAATTCCCAGAACCGGGTCCCAACTAGAAGAAAAGGGGAGAGGTTTAAATTTCACCATCACAGGCCCTTGCCTTTTCAAAGAGTGGTTTCCGTTCATGCACAAATTTTGCTACTCTCAGAATACCACTTATTAGAAGAAAGTGGGTTCCAGTCTTCAGTTTCGTTACAAGGCTCACTCCTTTTTTGGATCTGCTATGGTAATTTTATTTACTTATTTTCAGTGTTTTTATTACTATTTGTTTTGTTTCTTTGATGGGTTGGTGTTGGTGTTGGACGCCGTAAAGTTGATGGGTAATGTTTGAGTGTTGTTTCAGTTCAAGTTTTTGTGTGGATCAGTGTCTAGTGTTGTTACTTTTAGTTCAAGCTCTTACATTGCAAAGAGTTTGCTTTTATGAGAGTTTCTTTAGTTCCAATTGTTTTTTCTTTTTGGGTTTTAACCTCTTCCATTAGATCTTCTGCTTAAGGTTGTTGCTTTTGGAGTGATTTTGTTTTGAGTGAAAGCATTTTTTTTTTCCTTTGGGTTTTTGAATAACTTTTTTTCTAATGTTTATTGTGGTGTGTCTTTTTCACCGTTTACCTCTAATTCTCTTCGCAAAAAGCTAATAGTTGATCAAATGGTCTAAGTTTGGGTTACATTGATAACATTTATAACAAAGTATTTGTTTTTGCATGCTGCTTAGTATTAGTTTTTGAAAGTGCTTTGTCTAATGAATCATGCTTTTAGGGAGGGCTTGGAATGTTTGTCTGAAACATTTGCCTTTTGGGAGGGCTTAGGTCATAGTATTATATTTGCTTATCGAACCTCACTTTACTATTTTGCACTTTCTTCATTATCTCTGTTTAACTACTTGTCGCTGAACTTTTGAGATTGTGAGGCATTTCAGTTGAACTTCAAATATGTTATGGTGGTGGAAAGTTTTGACGGTTAATTGTTAGTTCAGTTCAAGGGTAGTCCATAATAATTTTTAGTTAAAAAGAGTTTCATATTTCTTTAGTTTCTGGGAAGATTTTAAACTTTCTAAGTGTTGGTGCTACTAGCCATACTTTCTTGGATAAATAACTGCTAGGTAATTTAAAGTTGAGCTTCTAGTGAGTATATGACAAGTAAGTTGCAGTTAATATTTTTTTTTTTTTTAACTCATTGTTTTAAGTATCTTAGGAAGTTTTGAAACTTTAGTAAAACCTCTCTTTTGCATCCTAGAGGTTTCATTAATTAGAAAGGTTGGTGGAATGTATTTATTAAATGATGTGGCATGTGCCAAGATGAATAAGGACTTTCAACTAAATACAGTTTTTGGCTCATGTCAAGGTTGCCGACTGCTATTAGGTGGTGTTCAAAGTTGTCAAGTTCTTCTAATTTACTTATAGAGAACATAAAAGGAATTGAAAGCCAGTAGATTTAAAAATGCGTAGTGTATATTTGCTACAGTCATATCATGATGCATTGTATCAGTCGTGCTTTTTAACTTGCATTTGAATGAGTTTGAATTTGAAGATTTCATAGTTGCTTATCCTTTAACGAAGGAGCAAAATTTGATTGCTGTTGTTGTGGGCTGCTGGGTCTTGAAATAGATCTTGTGCTGAGTATGCATATGGTCTAAAAAGGCATCTGTAACTTCAAATTATTGTTTTTGTAGGTGACTATTTGTGAGCAGTGCGGTGATAGAGGCTTCCCTGAAGCTTTGATTCACTGTGAGCAGTGTCAGATTGTTGCTAGGCATCAGTAAGTTGCATCTCTGGTTTGATTTATATACGTTTATTCTGCATATGATCTTCTGGTCTTAGGATGCATGTTTTGGTGTTTATAGTTGGTAAAATTGATTTATGTAGGATGACATATATTAGGCATTTCCTTTGCTAGCATCGAAAGTAGAAATTCTCTCTTGTTGGAGCGGAATTGTTGTGGAAGATGAAAATAGCAGAAAAGATTGAAGTTTCATCACTACTCAAATTTCTGTATTTCATCATATGAATAATCTACAATCTCTTTTAATATCCTAGAAACAATTGTTTAGTTTATTTGTTTATATAAATTTCTGCATTTTGTTTTGCTGGTGGAGGTTCTTTCATTTGCTTTTGCTCTAACTTCAAAGTCTTCTTTGTGTTCTATATATATACATATATGTTAATATATTGTTTGTCTTGTCTGGTGTCCAGGTATTGCTTGGATGTACTGCCACCAACTTTTGAGGATGATGTGATTTGGTATTGTGACGATTGTGAATCAAATGTTGCAAAGCCAACAGCTGTAGTCAACCTTCACTCTCATTCGATTATAAAATGCAGTTCTGAGAGATTAGAAATTGTCCAACCTACCAATTCTGGGATAAGATTCAAGGAGAAGAATGATGTCAATCAAGTAATGAACGAGCAGAAGAGAAGCAACCTTGGAGGCTCGTCGGCTATATCAGAGGTTCGTCAAATTGAAAACAGTACCTGTCATCCTCTTGATGTGCATTGCAGTGAGAATCATGAAAAAGATCAAAAGTTTAGAAGATGGAGGGAACTGGATGGGAACAAGCCTGATGAAGAGGCTGAATCAATGAAAACAGAAACCTCTCTATTAGCTGTAGATGACTGTAAAAGTAAGCCAGAGTACAGTTGTGAGTTGCATTGCAGTGAAGGTGATAAGAAAAATGAGAAACATGGTAGAGAGACTGCATTAGATGGGAGCAGCTCTGTTGAAGTGACTGAATCACTTACAACTAAAAGTTCTCTAGCACTTACGAATGATCCTGCAAATATCCCACAGCATAGTTATGACCATAAGCAGCCAATTATTGAGGTGTGTGGCAGTGAGGATGATAAAGGGAATAATAAGTCCAGAAGGCATAAGGTACTAGTCACAGACAGTTCTGATGAAGGTCGTTTCGCTAGGAGCGAGGCCATTCAAAACTTTGGGAGATTGAGACAGGGATATAATGAGCCGGTAAGAGAGCACATGATGAAAGTCATGGCGTACTTGAACCAGGCAGAGCTCCTTGGTGTTGTTATAGACCGAGAAATGAAGATAGACATGGTTCTAAGCTCTTTATCTGACACTTTTAAACAGTTCAAATTGGATTATGAACTGAATCATAAGGATTACAGTCTTGTTAGTCTAATGCAAAATCTACAAAGAGCTGAAGTGGTCCTTAAAGGGAAACAGAGTGAAACAAATGTTGCAAAGACCTCTACTGCTCTCTCAGTCAAAGCCTTTTGGAAAGATAAAATGAAAGTCAAAGGGAAGGAGAAGAAGGAACTTAAGCCGAAAGGCAAATGCTTCCATTGTGGGGTAGATGGGCATTGGAAGAGAAATTGCCCAATTTACTTGGCTAAAAAGAAGGCTGCGAAATGTAATGTGTTTTTTCCTAAGGACATGTTATGTTTAGGAATTAATTAACACCTGGGTTGTAGATTTTGGAACCACTAATCATGTCTACTATTTTTTGCAGGTTCTTCAATAGATTGGATAGCTATGTGAAAGGAAACACAGTTTTAGGCTTGGAAATTCAAGTGTCAACTGCTGCAGTTGTTGAACGACATCTATTTTTTATGATTTCAGAATTCTAGTATTACAGAATTGTTATAATGTTCCTTGTTTTACTAGAAATTTGATTTTAGTTGTACAGTTAATAAATCCTAACCATTTTGTATCTTTTGACATTTCTGTTGTTATTAGGAAGATTAAGTATTTGTTTTTGTTGGAACGATGACTAACAATATGTTTTAATAGAATCTAAAATGCTATCAATTAATGACTATATCTGGTAAGAAGAATAATAAAATAGTAAAATTGTTTGGAATTGATACAAGCAAATGTATGTGGATCAATTAGTTATAAATATTTCGTCACCTTTACTCACGATTAGTCTAAATATGAGTATATTTACCTAATGTACCATAAATCTGAAACCTTTGAAAAGTTAAATGAATATAGGATTGAGGTAGAAAAATAATTAGACGAGTATTAAATTTCTATGATAATATTGTGATGGTGAATACTCTTTTCGGGGATTTTGAAGACTATCTTAAAGATAGCAGGATTTTATCTCAACTCATTGCACTAGGAATACCATAATAAAATGGTGTAGTAAAGAGAAGAAATAGAACTCTTCTAGACATAATTAGATTCATGGTGTAGTAAAGAGAAGAAATAGAACTCTTCTAGACATAATTAGATTCATATTGAGTTATTTTACTTTACTTAATAGTTTTTTAGGGTATACGTTGCAAATGATAGCATACTTATTGAATTTAATCTTATCTAAGTCTATTCTAAAGACACCATTTGAGATATAGAGTGGATGTAAAATTAGTCTACATCAATACGTATCTGGGGGTGTTCGGCATACGTGCTAAAAAACAATAAAGATAAGTTGGATTTTAAATCAGAAATATGTTTATTTATGGGTTACTCGAAAGATACTAAACGGTATTACTTCTATAGCTGATGAGCACTTAAAAATATATATTTATTGAGTGTTTAAACTATCATTTTTATACTTAAAGTGTCATTCAATTAAGTATTTATATATCATTGAGGGTAAACAAGAATTTTCATCAATTTGTGATTAATGGTTATTTTAACGCATATTTAGTAAAATAAACATAACTTTTAATCCAGAGGTTCAATTGATGAAAATTCTTAGCTCAGTCCATTTCTGAACCTGTAGAACCTTAGATCAGTCCTCCACAAGTTTGAAGAACATTTGAAAGCCCAAATCCAATATTTATTGGGCCAAAAGCATGCTGCAGCAAAAATTGACCGAATTCTAGAAGTCCAGCCTCACATAGCTGTAGTATTTGGATCGTATCTCACAATATACGTGTCCAAATACCTTGATTCAAGAAGAATGAAAATATAAGATACATGCTTACAATTTCCATGTGAATTATTTTATCAAATTTGATGGATTTAATTTTTAAACACGTGTTACAAGTTGGTGGAAGTGGTTGATAGATTTAGCCTGATATATCCATGGTTTATGATCAATATATTAGTCAATATAAATCCAAATGACATGAATTCGGTGGTTATGGAAAGATAAGTCAAATATCTACAAATTTCATGTTGACTTAAGGAAGCCAAATTTAGTCGATCTAACAGTCACATACATGTTGGAATTCGATAGAATGGTTGGTAACTAAATTTTGGGGAAAGATGTTCACACTTTATTAGTTTCCTCTCATTTGCCTATAAAAGGGTACTCTTGGTTCATTGTAATCAATCCTATCTTAAAACAAAATACAATAAGTGAGAGTGTTTTTATAACCTTCTCTCAAGAAATGAGAGAATGATTTGTAATTTATGGTAGAGAGAAGCTTGATTGTGTAGTTTTCATGTTTTTCTTTTTTTATTCTTATGTTTGAGTATTAACGTTTATAATTTTATTTATGAGAAAAAAATCTTTGTTCGTCATTAGATTTTTTTTTAAATTCAAATATTATTTTTTTTAGAATCATATATGTTTATTCATGTTTTTTTTTATATACAACTTCTTAGATTATAATCGTTGTTGGTTGTATCTATTTTTTGAGTTAATTTTTTACTGTAATATTGTTATGCTAGAATAACTGGTATTGATATATTATCGTTCTTAGATATCTTATAAAAATAGATCATCACTGTTTTTTATTGAAAAGATTTTTTCAAAGCAAAATGCCGCAGTTTTTTTCTTTGATCTTCAATGATAAATTTTTTGATTATTTGTTTGGGATGTAAAACATGTAATTATATAATAAAATATAATCAAAATTGGTAACATTAAAACGAAACAATTAAATGAATCTTGAAGCCTTACAACTATCATTTTCATTTATCTATCCTTTTAATCTTTTATCCTTATTCTGTGACAATCTTTTATATTAGTATTTGCCTCCTGTGAATTCGACACCTAAAGTTACGCTACAACAACTGCTTAGCTGAAGGTTAATTTTGAACATGATCAAAATTTGGTGTCGTTACCGGGGAGGTAAAATTAACTAAGATAATTGGTTTTTATTTTTATTTTATATCATTTTCCTTTATATTATTTTATCTTATTGTTAATTCTATTAACTGTTGAAAATTTTGATAATTTTTCTTTTACTGATAAGTACAACCTAAGTAGTTATATCTATGAATTCTTTCCTAGAAACCATTTGGGAAGTTCTGTCTAAAAGGTTGGATAGAGGGAATGATTTAGGTTGGACTCTCTAATTTTTCTTGAGAATTTATTGTACAAATTAGTGATTGTAAAAATAATCTAAATAAAAAATTATTATAAATAAATAAATCATAGATAAGTTTGGTTTCATAGCCCATTTGATTTGAGCAATCAAGTCTGAAGGGATGTCTCAACATCTAACACCCTAAAGCCAATTGGTCTCAGAGCTATTAGCCTAAAGCTCATTATATGGGTTAAGGAGAAAGCTTAAGAAAGCCGAATATTGCATTATCCACTTGTTTAACATCTATAACCCGATTGATTAAGCTCGTAGGAGTGTCTAACACTTAATGTCTTAAGATCAACTGGTCTGAGAGTCATTAGCCTAAAACTCGTTACATGGGTTACAATGTGTTGTTAGAAAAAACAATGACGACCTCTACCCAAGAAAGTTAGTCTAAACAAAATATAAGAATAACTATAATTTCTTTTCAAATAAATCCCATGAGCATATGTTGGTACAAAAA
>JANKKB010028683.1:0-16121 GCA_026225775.1 Bursera palmeri | reverse complement strand
ATAATAAAAATTTTAACTCGCTAAGTTTAATTTTTTCGTTTTAAGTAGAAGGATTTTTTCTGTTTTCGATACCTACCAAATTCCTTTTTCTCATAAAACAAACTTTTAACACTCACAATTTGATTTACAATCCCAAAATTTTAACTATTCCTTTGATATATTCCATATGAACTCAAACTACAATTCTTAGAGCAACATTCATGTAATACTTCATTTGTTATAATTCCATCCTTTATAGTATTTGCTTCAATTTTCTCATTTGTTTCAATTTTATATATATAGATAGGTTAAAGAGCTCCTTAATTTTTTTACACATGTTGGATTCAAACATTTGAATGGTTGAGATTATATGTTATTTCTGAAGTCTATTAATTCCATATATAAGTTAAAGTACTTAATCTCAACCCTTACGCTCAGTGCTTGGATCCAGCATTAATTATGTTGCACAAAAAATTTTAAGAGCCTTGCTTACTTCCTTGTATAGCACAATGATAATCCATCATTTTTTATCCAAAAGTTGTATAAAAGGTATATGCAAAACAGTATGAATTTTCTTGCATAATTCATGGAGATCTTGCACTTCCTTGTATAGCACTTAACCATTTGTGATTATCGCATTTGTGTTATCCGTAATCACTCAGATTTTTTCCATTAATTCCTCCCAATATTCGCATCTTGCTTTCGGATGCCGATAACATATACTAGACAACTTCTAGCATGTGGGCAATGGAGCTGCTCTCGGCTGGTGCCTTTATCATACAGCTCGATCGGTACATGGTAAACACTATTTTCCATGAAATTAAGCACTCAAAATCAAGCATTCAACTCCATAAATTAAGTCTTACGTATAGCTAGCATTTCCATTGATCTCTTTCAAAATTCTACACATCAAACCAAAGGCAAAATTAATTATAAAGACTCAAATTGAACATACAAACAAAGGCGCACAAAACTCGTCTAATTGTTACATATAACGTTCATGTAAGACACCAAATATTTAAGCATCATGACGAAGATTGAATCCATACCAAACAACATTTGTATACCAAGTACGTAGGAAAATGTAACATGATTAATATGATAGCCATCGAGGGTTAAAGCTTCTGGTTTCCTGCCACCATATCCACTTCTATAGAGATATAGATAGCAAATTTGGTGTAAACATGTCTTACTATATAATAAAAGATCACAGTGTGGCTGTAGAACATCGGTTAAGCATTCTGGAAGATGGATCGTTCCAACTTTGTAAATAGACCTGATCATCCAAATAATTACAATGATAAACTTTTAATTGACAAAGTCAACATATCAACAAATTAGAAAATACACTTTACAACTTGAATAATATATACTGTGTTTCATTGTTTGGAAGTATTTAGCTACAAACCTCATTGCCATATGCATCGCCATGTTGAAGAACAACTTTTCTTTATCGATACCGTGTAAGATCATTTCCTCTCATCACAATTCTGTGAAAAGATTGATAGTATAGAAACTGGCTTTCTTTTGTATAAAACCCACACACCCACACCCACCCACCAACAACCCCCCCCACCCCACCCCTCCTCTCTATATAGCTCTGATCTTTTGAAACAATTTTTCAATTTCATGTATGATAGTCATAGATTCATCATATGAACAAATTGGACTTTCAAGGAACATACTTAGAAATTTTTGAAATAATAAATTAACCTTGCATGGAGCTAGTTTTAGACATGTTTGTCAATTTTAATCTTAAGAAAACTCTCTCAATAATTGATTTCTCAAAGAAAAGGTAAGATTCATATGTACGCAAATAGCATTGATGAGCTTTGGGAACAGTTATGTTAAAATAAAAACCAAGGGCAACGAGAAAGCCACTGCTTTGATCATTTTATGCACAAACCAGAGAGGAGGCAATAAATTCCAATACAATTTATTTTTAAAAGCTTGGGTTAATTATTAGATAATTTGACTAGGGGTAGGCACTTAAATCTGTCGAGTGTCCAGTAAAGATCGATTTATCTGAAATTCGACCTCTGACCTGTTTTATTCGAGTTAAATCAGATATCTCCATTAAAATAACCTACTCCGAGTTAGATTTCTAAAACCTGATCATTTATCAGGTCGGGTTGAATTGGGTCAAAATATCCACCACTAAAGATGGCAATTGGACAAATCCGACCTAGCCTCATTTTTTATCTGGGCTAGCCTAACCTACCTTAGCCTGACCCAACTCAGCTCGCTTTTTAAATTAAATAAAAAAATTAAAAATTTTATATGTTAAAAATTATTTAAAATTAATTTATATTTTAAATAGTACATGGGTTGGGTTTGGCCCGACCCAACCTGACCCAAGGTTAAACTCAGACTTTAGATTTTAGCTGCCAGATCTGACCTAACCTGATCCAAAGACTTGAAAGGTCTGACCCAAATCGTCCAACCCGGCCTTTTGCCATCACTCACCACCGCTACCAGAGACTGTGAATGAATATGATACTCTTATTATCTTATATTTGAGGGTCCATCCTGAAATAAACAACTTTATGACATTAGCTTCAGGCCCACATTGAAGAACTTTATGATTTGACCTAGGCAGCATATGCTTTGCTATGCAATGAGTGATAACAAGAATATCCGCTTTTTCTTCTTTGTAATTAATGCTAATCATACATATAAGTTAAAATATATGAGATTCAACCCATATTTTTTAATTCAATTTGTATTAAGATCGAGTTCAGACAACCACGTTTGACATCATTATCGTTATCACAAATGCCAAAATTTTGAAGCAATCGAAACGCTGAAACACCTTGTGACCTGGACCAAGTCACCTGCGTTTTCTTGGATAGATGCTGCCATGTGACAATAGATCAACTCAACTCGTGTCAGACCGTTGAACTAAACTACAGAAAGATAACGAAGTTCACCGTGGATTTAATTTTAGTTGTTTATCTAAAATTCCCTTCATAATTGTAAAGATAGCTGAATCTGACTATGGATAACTCAAAACAAAGCTCGTGGCTTCATTAATCTCACCAAATTTCCAGACGAAATCAAGGAAGGGTTAGAAAACAACCCTCATAAAAGACTCAAAACTGAACATAACATAAAAACAGATACAAAAACGAGGCACAAGCTCTTCATCATCTTGTTTCATCGTTTATGCGGAGGCTGATCCACCGTTACAGAGATTAAATCCATACCAAACACTGTTGGGAATCCAAGTGTTGTAATAGAACGTGACAGTCTTGGTATAGTATCCGTAGACAGTCACAGTATCTGGCTTCCAGCCATCGTATCCGCTCCTGTACAGATAGAGATAGCAAACCTGGTATGTACATGGACCGTATATCGTATAAGTGTCCGTAGAACACCTTTCAAATGCCCTCGAAGAGGGATCATCCAACCTTGGTGCATACACCTGATCAACCATTAGCAAAGCCAATCAACAAAGAGTAGAAATAGATATTAAACTTTATATATATGATGAGTATTTGAATACAGAACCTGATTGCCATAAGCATCACCAAAAGAAAGACTGATTTGATCTCGTGTATATGAAGTTGAAGTACAACTTGTCTTTATAGATACCGTGTAAGAGCAGCTCCTATCAGCCTGTGAAAAGATTTTAATTTGCATAAATCATTCAGTTCTCATATATGGGCAATCTCGATTTTAACTGTAAAATTTGGAACTTTTGATACGCAACTAGTTTGATTTACAAACAAAAATAATAAGAAAAAACTAGGATAAAAAGATTGTACCTGGGAGGCATTGACAGTGAAGGATCTATGAGGTTGAGGCAGAGGAACGATAGAATTGGCTTGTGAGAAGGTTAAGATGAAAACTAAGAGCACCAAAGTTGAAGCAATTGTTTTGATCATTTTTTGTTTTTTTCTGAAGAAACTTGAGAGGAAGGAGACTGAGGCTCTGTGAAGGATATTGGGGTGGCAGTAAATTGCAATGACAGAGAACAGAATTTATTTATTATTATTATTATTATTTTTAATCAAGAGCTTTCTGGAAAAAGAGAGTTGAACTTTCTCTTTACTATTTCAGCCAGCTATGGTATGTTTTGTCTTTGTTATGGAATTTATGGTGTTACACAGGCCGAGTGGAACTGAACGATGATGTCTTTTTGAGGGCCCAATACCCCATCTTGAAATATGCTAACCTTTCAAGATCCTATTTTCAAGCCCACTCATGATGCAAAACAAGTACAATGAGTATTCTCTTTTCTTAGCTTTTCATGCTTTTATTGATTTATTTTGTTTATTGTTTTCATCAATTTATGCTAGAAATTAATTTTTTTACTCGTATTTAATAAGACTGTACATTTGTCTATTCTTCCGAAAGTGATCCATGATTTCATCTTTTACCATATGATACAAGAAGAGAGCAATTGATCAAAGATGGTTTACTCATATAAATTTATATATAGAGTTTTTGTGATAAAAAAGAGCAATTATTTTATCATTTTACAGATATATCTTACCATATTATATAACACATCTATAACAAGTGTACGATAAGGAAACATAAGAGGTATAACAACAAAGAAATCCATTCCCCAAGGAAAAAATTTTCTCCTTGGTGAATGCATATACGTACGTACTTCATATTAATGGAACTTTTATATATAGCACTGCATTTCCCTAATGGAATGCATATCAGGTAGCTTCTAATGATGATCTTATGGTTCATCGCCGAGAAAAAGGCGGTGGAGCATTGCTTCACACTCGTTCATAAGGTTGTAAAGCAAGTCAGTTGAGAAGAAAGGCTGTTCCAGGACCCTTGGCATGAAGGAGGAATGAACAGAGGCTCCTGCCCTCTTATTGTGCTTCTTTACTATCTTCAGAAATCCTGTTTAAAGTTTAGAGAGAGGCGTAGAAATCTGAATCAGCCTTCGAAAAGATTTTGCATAGCGTAGCAATTAAATATACAATTAACTTCTTAAAAATATTCTTAGTCTTGATTACAGAAATCCTTGCAAAACTATTATAAGGGAAGGTACCTGTTGAGTTAAGAACACTGTAATGCAAAAGCAAAACCATCTCCGCATGAAAATCTAAAATATCCTTCTGCAAATCTAGCATCTCTTGATTGCTTTCCAGGTTTGCTTCCCTGTCTTGCAGCTCCTGCAATGCCAACCAATAACCAACTGCTTCAGCCAGCACATTCTTTTGATAACTAAGCAACAAAAGGAAATTGACAGACTAATGATATAGCATTTTCTGTCCACATCTTGGTGCTGCAAACAACAATTACAGCTAAACAGATATACATTCTTTTCATTTTCTAAAGCACTAAAGTCTATAATGGACCCAAATTGTTGCTTGAATGGTAAAGGGTGAATGTGGAGTACATCATAAAATTTAATTCCAGGTTCAACAAAAATTAGACACTGCTCATATTGATAATTCGACTCGAAATTTTCAGCTGCTCATATCTGGAGTTTACTTTAGTCCTATCAAAAGCAGGATCAAGGTTAATTTCTTACAAGAAAAAATTATCCAGAAAATATAAAATTAAATGGTGTCAGAAGGAGCACCTTTAATCTGATAACATAATCTTCTTCTTTATCAATGTAAAATGTAGTAACCTTCTGCAGTTGCTCATCTAATAGTCTGCTGAATCCAATGTTGGGTCTCACTATATGCACATATTCTCTTCCACCTCCAGCATCTAAAATAGCTCCAATGGAGATTCTTGACCTCTTTTTCGCCCTTGAACGACCAGTATCAATCAGATTCAAATATTTCTTCAACTGCTTATAAGATATAAACTCAGCTCTCCATTCAGGGAAGCTCCTCTCTACCTCATCGCGAAGCCTTTTCCCGTACTTCATTGCAGGGTATTTAGCTTCCCTTCCTTGTCAAATGAGATCAATTTATAGAGAAAACAATCAATTAGGCAGCATATATTGTTCTACCACACAAATAATATATCATATTTTGCAATTTCAGGTCAATTTCTCAACTGCTATTCCTTGAGTCGGTCGATAACTGCGAGAAATGGATCCTTCTAAATTCCAAGTATATACTTTAGATTCCATAGAGCCAGTTGAGATATTCTCATCAACATAATAATTTTGAAACTTTAAATCAACTTGCGTCTTCTTTAAACCAATCGAATAACCGGATTTTGTATGATTAATCAGAATCATATGCGGTAGAATCGAGAAGATTAGCATATTCTGTTATGATCCTGCAAAAATTATGAGTGTGATATCTACATTTTTAACTCTTTTACCACCAACCACCAATCGATTCACGTCAGGACCGGTCTTGTGGCATGTTCTAGTTTTTTATTTAGTAGTGATGCTGGCTGGGAAGCTACATTGGTTGATTACCAATATGATCTGCAGGGTTTGTTGACTTTAAAAGTACAATTTAAATGTGGAAAATGGCACTTGATAGGACAAAGTTCAAAAACAACACACCTTTAATCTTTCAGAAACTCCGAGGGGAGGCCCATGAATCAACAGCATATCCGAGATGAAATGAAAATGAAACCATGGGCACACAGGAGACGGCCTGATTGGTTTTCATGGAAGATACAAAAGGAGGAATAAGCTGCCCAGCAAAGGAAAGACAAGTTATACCAGAAATGAAAGTTGACTTTCAAAGAACTTTATAACCATTAACACTTTGATTTTCTCTTTCCAAAATTCTGAAGAAATAGATGCCTAGTGGAAAGCCCAAAACATCAATTTGTCTTGTACCATAACAGAGAAACCTCCTCACTAAAATCTTCAAAAATTCTCATACTTCTATCTAACTTATAAAATCCCGCTGCACTGTCCTATAAGAAACCAATTATACTTCCTTCTACCTTGATCCCATAGCCGTACGCAGCTCTAATAGAGCTAAATAACAGGAATGGACTGCCCATAAGATTTTAGAACTCCTAATACAGGTTGCTCCACAAGAGAATATGTAGGATAAGGACGGTCTTCTCCTTGAACCATATCAGTAGTATTGATTCTAAGAACAACAGTCTACTCCTAGTTATTATGAAAAGTAACTAGACACTTGAAGACCATCCAAGTTATTTTCTTACTATTTTTTATAATCTGCAATTTCTCCCAATAAAACACTCAAATGTAATATGTATTAAATGCATGGCAAATAAAGGTTTCAGAAAAAAGAATCAAATTGGAAACCAAATTTCTATGGAAGTCAATATCTTAAACAATTTAATATCACATCCTCATCCATGAGCAAATATTGATCCAGCAATTTCACACCCACCTACCAGAAAATACAACAAAAGGGTACAACTAAGATCTGAAAATATTGTATTACAGTCACTCCATATCTCAACAATAGGAGATTTACAAAGCCTAGCTATGAGAAAAAAATATTGCTATATGAGCAAGATCTTCAGTCTTCAAAAGATTAGTGATGCCATAGAACTTTCAACTCAGAACTCAGTTGGAGGTTTTAGTCTTGTGAGTCGCCTGATTCTGTCTCTCTCTGTATTCTCCAGCAATCCCTTTAAAATTAAAAAGATAACATGTTGAGAACAAGATCTACATGAAAGTAATGTAAAGTGATATGCAAAACAAACAGGAAAAGAAAACATGAGCTGCCCAGTAGCTGAAGTTGATAAAAATATTGAGATACTACAGAGATAAGCCCTTCAATTCAGGTTTTCTGATGAACATATATATGTGGTGCTACCTTATATAAGCCTTCGCTGCCATGCCTATCCTCAATAATGCATGGGTCTTTCAAACATGGTTTATGTTGACCATAAACTTCTGATCACATGTATACAAACCGTATACCAACTACAGAAAGATGTCTATAATGATGATAAAAAATAAAGAACCAAAAAAATAGATGCATTAATTGTTTATATAACCAGCTGGGATGAACAAACCACCAAAAGACTAATAAAGAACACTTCAAGTTTGAAATCAATTTTAGCATACATGAAAAAGTTCAGCTCCAAAAAAATAGATGCATTAATTGTTTATATAACCAGCTGGGATGAACAAACCACCAAAATACTAATAAAGAACACTTCAAGTTTGAAATCAATTTTAGCATACATGAAAAAGTTCAACTCATTAACTCACCTTCCAAACTATTTCATCCAGACACAAGCATATCCTTCCATACTTATCCAGGAAGAGGCGCTCAGTTGGAATCTTTCCACACACATCCTTCACAGCTGAGGTTATAGAAAATATCACCTCTGCCACTAAACAAAAACCAGTCATAAAAGATCAGTGAAGAAATATCATTCTTCCAAACCTTGCATTAAGTACAAATGTGAAGAGGAAAAAAATATAAAATATAAAATAAATGAGAGAGAGAGAGAGAGAACTAAGATATACTTACAGGCAAGTTCATCATACTCATCCTTGCCCACAACAAAAATGCTGACATCACCAAGCACTGTATAAACAATATAGACTGACCTGATAAGAAAACAAAAAGATTGTTTGAGTTAAACCATTCTCAACTATAACTTAAAATAAAAATAACATTTTCTCAGCTATGTTAAATATTTCGACCAGAAGAAAAAATTATAGTATGAATTAGTTTACCAATCACAACATAACTAGTAAAGATAGGTTAGGAAAATGGATTATGCACCACCAAAACCATGAAACAAACCATCAAATGGTGTAATAACTAACAAATTTTCGTAGGACTTATTTAGTAACAAATTATATACATTGCCTTATACAAATATACATGGTATATACTGACAAAACAAAAATTACAATAAAGCTTAAGTTTGCCAGCATTGGTTAGGAAGCTTAGATTGACGTCTCTTAGGCTTTGAAAATCACAGTCTGCGCCTATCCTAGATAATTGATTATCATTCGACTTTCCACCAACAACTAAGTTCTTCTGGTCAACTCTTGTTCATGTAATTGTATCAGGGTTTTCCCTGGCCCAACCTCAGAGTCCACTGCAAGTGGTTAAAAGACTGAGTCTACCGTCCAGTCCAATCTGGTACTATCTACACTATCATTAATCATCCACAGAAAAACCAAACCCCACCCTACAGTAAGGAATTTTTTAACATTAAATACTAAAAGACAGATTAAATAAGTAAAGGCACAAACATACTTGTGGCTAGCAACAAGGAGCTCTTCATTTTTTACACCTTTAAGATTATCTGCTCCCAGTTTAACTAAGAAAGATCGCCAATGTAGCCGTTCCTCAGCTGGAACTCCATTAAACCTGTAAAAAGACATCAACAGTCAAAACAATGATGCTATTACATAATCAAGCAAAGAAATATCGAACTCATTGGCTATTATTAAAATCAAGCAGACAATACATCGACTTGTAACTCGTAAGAGAGGCCAATTCAATAGAAACTTGTTTGATTTTAGCTGAACACCATGGAAGTAGCTGTAACAACTAACAACAATTGATTTCCTTATAAATAGAAAGGTACTTCTCAAGTACATATCACCAAACGTCACATGGCTCATCACAGGAGGAACAATGCATCTTCCTCTGAAAAAGGGCGACGAGCAAATTACCGCTCTAGTTTTTTCATAAGACTATCATCTTATGGTGCACACTGATTGGTGGGCATAAAACAAGAGATTCACATCTGATAGGAACCCATCTCTAATGTTACGATGATGGTACACATCGAAGATCCTCTTCCATTAGGCTCCCTAAGTTAATGTAAACGTTTGGATAGCTAAATCTGAAGTTTATCAGGTAAGTGCACACACAGACATAAATTATTGTATGCTTACATGCATAAACTAGAAAACTCAGTTTAAAAATCCATTTTCCAGCTTATGTACCCTCTCAATAAGTCAAATTCCAAAAGCCAAGAAATCAATACAAATTTTCATAACAATTAATGTTATACACAATGCCTGCTCTTACAAAATTAATAATTTTGGTTCATTAATCTTTTCATAAACAACTGCTAAACTCATTACAGAAATATATCAGTAAATTTGAAAATTCACTTAGCAAACAAAGCCATTTATATTTTAGAAAAACAAAGTGAACCAATTTGAGACCAAATCTGTGTTAACAAAACGAGTAATTCTATTGACCATAAACCGAAAAACCCACTTTTGATCCAACTCTAGATCAAACAATTACAAGCATAAACCAATCAAACGGGAACCCATCAACAACACCCAAAAGGGTGTTGAAAAACACCAAATGCGGATGAAAATATTGCAATGAAAAACATTTATGATCTGATCATTAAAAATAGGACTATGGAGATCTACGCTTACCTTTCAACCAAGATGTTACCTTCAGAGTTCGCGAACAAAACTGCAAGTATCATTTTCACAACCCAATTCCTTTCCTTTCACTTATCTTCTCTGTGTTTTCTTTTCCTGCTCCACCATCGACAGAAAAATTGCGCTTCGATTATCGCATTCGGATCTTGATAGGAGTTTCGGTTTTTAAGAAAAGAACTGAATCGGGTCGAGCAGGTTGATCGGAGTTTATTTATTCTTATATGGATTATGGATCAGTGGTGGCAGAAGGCCGGCCGGGCCGGGTCAGGCCTTGAACAAAAAATAAGGGCTTAAGCCTAGCCTTGGGCCAGACACTATTTCAGCCGGACTGTACAGGCCGACCATCCACTATTTGTAATATTTTTATAATATAAATTAATTTTTAAATAAAGATAAAGATAAATTTTGAAATTCCTTATTTAATTTTTTTTTAAATCTATTATTAAGAGGAAAGAAATGGAGGGGGAGAGTGAACTTTTTCTTTTAAAAAAATCATTAATTTTTTAAACTAAATATATATATATATATATATATGTATGTATGTATATTAACTAATTTTATTTTATAGTATATATTTTTTATACTAATAAAAAATAGATAAATAGTAACTTTTAATTTAAGAGACAAAAATAGATAAATGAATATCCAGATGTGTATTCAACCAATCCTTTATGCAAATAATGTTATCTATAATTTATGGAGTTAGCCTTGATCTCTTCTCCCCTAATACATGTCCACATACACTAAAAGCGGATTTTAAAGCTACAATAGACATGGAAGGCATTAGTAGATCATATGCCATGACGGATAGGATTGGAAAAGAATTTATTTTTCTTTTGTACCATGACAAAATATCAAATGGGCTATTTAACTCTTCAAGTTCAATTAGTGCGGTATAATCAATATTATGATAACTATTAATTTCGACAAAAGAAAAAGATTTTTTTTTCTTACCAACAAATCGCCACAAAGGATCGATAGTTAAAGTAATAGATGATCTTGAACTAGTTGAGTTATTACCTAGTTTTCTTTCATAATTCAAACACAATTCTTTGAAAATCATTTTAACTTGAGAAATGGTAAGTGAAAAAAGGGTGACTAAATTTTCAGAAGTGGCAGTTAACAAATTCTCTTCACCATCAAATTTTATCCTGGAATCCAATATAGAAACTAGGAAGATAGAATTGGTGTAGTTTCCCCATATTTACAAAATTTGCTTTCCATTTTCACGCAATAAATCTAAGTGTCTCTTCATATCTATATGCATTAAAAACAATATTAATATAAAACATAAGTGACAAAACAAGACAACTTATCGGATAATTAGTTCCACTACAAGCATCAATGATAGTGCTGCTTAATTTGACTTGTGAAAGCACATCGAATGTGTTTAAATTTCATGGTAACAATAGGATAATTCGGCTCCAAGCACCAATTGGTTATTTATTATGAGGATGATTTAATTGCTCTATTGCATACGTACATTACTAGCCCCAACCAAAGAGCAAAAATGAAAGACAAACAACCAAACTCTCTTTTTCTAGCCAATTATTAAATATATTGAAACTTCCAGTTCATATATAAAACGTCCCCACCTATCTAAAATGAAAATTAGCAAAATGGAAAGAATTAATGATGTAACAATTTTGGTCATGCTCTCACCTCTCGAAGTAATTTTATCCTTCATGATCTTGTTAGAAATAAGTATCTTATAGCTTTTGAGCCTACAATTAATGAACTCAACCGCATATATATGTATATCTTTATATGTTTGGAGCTTATACAAACTTGAATGCATTATTGATCTTCTGTTACTTTTAGAGATCTTGGTGACTGCTAAACTCACATGGCAGCATTTATATATTCTGGTATCGAAATTCAAGTTCGTAGAAGATTAAAGCTACTCTTTAATTCTATCCCATGGAAAGAGAAGAAAACATTACTTTTGACAGTAGAAAATAATTGAGACAAGAAAAATGTTGATCGATTTTCTCCTTTGGGTTGAACATACATTACATGGATAGTTTTAAAGTTGTTCAAAGCCCTGAATTTTTTTTTTCTTGATCAAAACACAGCTAGGGAAGATCGATGATATTAGATAACTATATCAGATCATATTATATGCTTTAATGATGCGATTAAGGTTGTAGAAAATTAATTGTTGTCATGGATATTGTCACTTGAATAATTTCTACAATGCAAAGCCTTTTTTCTTTTCACAAACTATCACCAATGTGAGAGTGATCTATCATAAAATTTTCAAACTTATCCATCTAGAATTCGAGCAAATCATGAAGCATTCACTCTTAGGATAAAGAAAGCAGATATTCGTATCATGCCTTAATTCTCATATGCCTTAATCTTCAAGTTCACATTTATGCATCTTTAAAAAACCAAATTTTAGTGGTTTTTGATACACAAACCACATTGATTTTAACGTGATTGACTTGTTTACGAGCTGAAGATCATTTCTCTAGTTATAATTAATCCTACTTTTGAAAAGAAACGAAACATCACTAAAAATAAGAAATTAATTGGGAAAAGACTCAGGGAATATAGCACAGTCACTCTTGATTGAAACTATGATCTCTTTGTGTTAACAATTCTGTAGCAGAGGGTTTGATCAATATTGAAGATTTCGGTGTCTTTATCACATCTGCCATGGCATCAATATAGTATATAATATTATTGCATTGATGTATATGTGATACAGATTTAGATGCCCAGATTCATGATCAATCAGTATCACTTTTGCAGTTTTCAACCATCCAGAAGTCCAAATTTTCAGCAGAATATAGTTGAGAATTTGCACATCAATAATATTGATTTAGCCATAGCGACATCTTCCCGAATGTTATATGTCTCTTTTTAGAGCTTTTGATCAACTTTCACTTGTTAATGTCAATTGATTTTTCGGTCTTTATAACAAAGGAACTTCTTGTATACATAAGTCAATTTTATCTTAATTTGTTCTAGTATTTGTGGCCAAAATTTTCAATCGGATATGGTGGTTCGGTTAGTCAGACTATTTGATGCACACGCAATTGATAATTAATGATGAATAATTGTTCTTTTCCATGTAAACTCCTATATGCATACTCTAATATAGTATATATACCCTTCAAATGAATCTCATATTTGCTAGCCAACTATATTTACATATGGGATTTTTTTCATCTCCAAGAAAAACTGGAGCACAGGTCTTGATTTTTTTTAATATATATTAATGTGACTACTGTCTCTTTGTAAGGGATTTTCTTGGTAATGTCGATGAATAATTCGTCCTCGCATAAATATATGTGTATATAAAAATTATTAGGACTTAATTTTTTTATTTAATTTTATATATTATTTTATAGTTATTAATTTATTACAATTCATAAGTAGGAAAGAGAAATTAAAATGTGACCTTTTTATGCTAACTCTGTAGTTCTTTTTACTCTTATATTAGAAAAAAAACAACTATTAAATAATATATAAAATTAATAAAAGAAATTAAGTCTCAATAACCTGAGCCATAAATATACGCCTGCATATGATTCCTTTTTTTCCAATATTCAAGAAGCTTAATTATCAAATGCAGAAGGATTAATCAGTCCAAAAAACAAAGTAAAAAAGTAACTAAAATTGATAATAGAAGAGGAGAGAGCAGGGAAAACCAACATCATATAACATATTAATTAATTTTGATAATATATGTGTATACTTTGCTACTTACATTGAGCTAGCATATTTCATTGACAGAGAAACACAAGATGGAGATCTTACTTATGCTTATATGAGGCAACAATTTCACCCTCCGTTTCTCCTTATTAACTCATCTATGCAACAATAATTACACACCATGCATTGAGCAAACAAACAAAGCCACTTACCAGAACTTCATGTTCGTGTAAGCTTCTTAACTATAAATATTGCTTCGTCAATTCTCTTGAGGCCCCCGTACCAAGATGATCACTAACTAATTATTTCGATTGAGGAATTCTTCTATCATCTGCAATGCAATTCTCTCCTCCTCATCCAGTCCACCACCAGCCTCATCCACCTGTCCTTCCCTCTCTTGTGCCTGATCATCAACTGGTTCGGCCAGTTTCGGCTCCGGTGCAGCTTGTCCACTTTTCTTGGTCCCCAGCTCGACTTTCATAACCCAATTCGAGTCAGAACGAGGCCCTGCTCTCTTTTGCCAAACTCCAATATGGGAGTTCTCAGTGTCGAGCCTTAGGCAAGTGAGGGAAGAAGAAGGAGATTTGCAACTTCTGCGCAGCTTTTCACTAAGTTTAGAAGAAAGTGGAGAAGGAGATGATGCAGAATTCTCATGCTCTTCCTGGTTGGTAACAACAGGAAAGTTTGTTTTTGCATTACGTCCACTTATCAGAATTGCTGCCTCATCGTAGGCTCTTGCAGCCTCTTCACCACTCTCAAATGTCCCAAGCCACACCCTTCTTTTCCTGTAAAGAAATTTAAAGAAAAATAAATAAATACATACATTTCTATAATTCATACACAAACTTGTATGGCGAGTAAATAAGATGCTATGCAACATAAATAAAGCAAGCAACGAGAGAGAACTACAAGCATTTACAGAAAGTGGAAAGCAAAGAGATAAATTAATAATTCTGAGCATCTATATGTTATTGATAGAGTACAGTAACGGGTGACGAATCTCAGCGACCCAAGAGCCCCAATGGCGCTGCCTGACACCTCTGAACTTCTTCGATTGGACCATATTTTGTCAAGAAACTGACTTGTATTGTCAGTGTGTAGAAGAAAGAAATACAAACAAAAGAGGGAAGTGCTTCAAATCAGGAAGCTTTGTGGGGCAAAATATAGAGAAATGATCATGGTACGGTAGTTGGTAACAGGTCACAGAGGGATTTTTTTCGGGATATAAAACCTTTATGGCACTTCTCATTTACAGCTTGTTCAGCCGAAAGCTCTTATATGGTCCTGCTTTTCATGGGGTCGACCACATTTTCTCTATGCTGTAATGTCATTTTTTTGCGCATTAATAAATTTTTGTAAGATAATCTTAAAGGAGACTGAACCAATCAGCCATGTATGCATGTTCATGTAATAAAAAAAATTACCATATTTATATTCATCTCAAAATCAATATAAAAATCTCAATCTCGGTAATGACAACTAAATAAAGAAAAAAGTCCTTCAACTGTACGTAAGATGAAAAATATAATTAATTAGAGTGAGCAAAGTATACATTATATTTTTGTATATCTAATTTAAACAGAACACACAATATATAGAAAATAGATCGATCAATCTCTCTATTTTTCTATAGAGACTTTTGTACTATGAAATCTTTCTAATTATTCTAGCAATATCCAAACACTATGAACATTCCAAATTTATACTATTTTATTACCATAGCTATATATAGAGTGACAATAGCAAAGATTGTCATCAACCTTCAGCCTTGTGGTTAGCTGTAGCCTGTATATAAGAAAGGAATGATATAATTCATCTTTACAGACCATCAATGAGTGCCAGCCAAATTTCAAGGGCCCTCAATAGCAATTATTAGCTAGCCTGTAGATGACCCATCTCATGCATGACCTCAAAGACAGAAAGGCGATTGGCAGAAAAAATAATGATAATGGATCAAGTAATGCATGGCAGGGAGTGTTAATTTCATTAAGGTGGTAGACAGAGGTTTTCATCTTCGGGAAAAATGCTTGTACTGTTCTAATTTCCGCCATGCCACGTTTTGTTGTTCATTAATTAATTACATGAAAGCAAGCATAAATGGGCAGTTGTTGATTCTTAACAGAATTCAAGAAAAGAAGAAGTAATCTATTTTACTTACTTACTGATTAACCGGTACAGTATATATATATACACAAAGATTAGTGAAGCTAAAGCTAACTAATTAACA
>JANKKB010028681.1:0-16116 GCA_026225775.1 Bursera palmeri | reverse complement strand
GTCCCTACTCCTAACCTATCATTAACCTCTATTTATTAAGGACTCTGTAACAGACTCTATAACTAATTCTATAGCCAGCCAACCCATACTTGACACGTAATATCACTCACCCCACCCCCTAAAGTTCTCCAACCTTCTTGTGCCTTCGCACATACCCCTTTGTAACAGATTTTCCAGGCTGTCCATTCCTATCAGGTTTCCATGTCAAATGTGTATAAAGCTCAACATCAGATAAGTTCCAGAAAATCCAACCAAGCCCCTTCCCCCTTTCCACCTCCAAAGAAAGAAGAATAAGTCATGTCTCAGGTAGACATGACTGAGATAAGTATGCTGCAGAAATCTTGCATGGTACAATACTCATTACTTATAACATTGTGAGTGCTTTATAGAAATATCAAATAAAGACAGGACAAAAGGTTTTGCCATGGCAGAGGACAAAAAATTACCATTTTGTAGTCAAACAATAGAAGATTCCAGACCTTACAATACCCAATGCTCACACCTAGGACCGCTAATTTGAGATTAGTTTTACATAGCTACTTGGACTCGAAGCATTTAACCATACAATACATGACAGTTTAAAATAAGTAGGAAAAACAATATCATCCATGGAAATGTGAAGGTCTTGTTTGCCACAGATCTATTATTGTCATGGCTGGCAGCTATAAAGTCAATTATAATGCAACCAGAAGAATTGTAAGGGCTCATTGAAATTTAGAATGGTCCAGGCATTATAAACTCTACTAAACGGGGAACATATCATGAGTGCGTTGAAGAAATTGAATATGACTTCAAAAGAGAAGTTTCATGTAAAGCAACAGGAATACTCAGAGATGCTATTACACTTCTGAATTCTAAAGAAATTATTGGGAAAGTATATACAATTTGCAAATCTAGTTAGAGACAGCTCTCCAGAAAACAAGTGTCAAACACAGATATTTCTGCAGTAATTCACAAGCAATCACTCAAAGTTGTATAAAAATTTTACATCAATTTAAACTTGGTTATCAGAATTCAGAAGTAAAATGGAATATTCATGCATGGAAAACAAATCATCTTTGCATGAAATTTTATAAACCATTACCAGCAAACTGAGGCCTGGCCAAAGCATGCTTCTTCTGTACAAAGTTGAAAGTGATATGCCGTGCCTCCATGTACTGAAGGGTAGAAAAAAGAATATCAAAGAAAGGACTATTGTTAATATTGTTTAATGGAGCAGCACTTTAACCCTCCAGAATGACCCAAAATTTCAATTCAAAATTTCAAAACTCTTCACCTGTAAAGCAACAACCATTTCCTCCCTTGAATAAGTCCCGGAAGCAAGGCATAAAGGGAACTTCTTGTTTTCTCAGTGAGAAGTAGCGAAGGTTCAGAAATTTCTGGAAGTTCTCCGGAAGCCACAGCTTCTTTAACATTCAACATGTGCCTCATTTCAAGTCCATCAAATTCAGTATCATTCTCATCCTTACTTTTGACGTCAGAATCAACCTTACCATCCTGGTTTCGATAACCGCTGATTCTAGCTGCTTGGTAAAAAGCTCTGAGAGAACTTTTCCCTCGAGAAAATAAGCTCTTCCTTCCACTACTCTCTTTCATTACTGTATTAGGTGGTGCATCACTTGTCTCTTCTTTATAACCATTTTGCTCATCCGTGTTTGCATTATGTCCCGAATCCGAAGATGACAGCAGGGAATAAAGGAATGCACTAAAGGAGGATGTATCGGGTCCGTCAACTAAACCCCCAGCATCCTCTTCATTAATTGACTCAAGTCGATCTTTTTTTGACTGACTTTCATCTTCCTAAGAAAACCAAAAGTTACATTATTGAAATTTGAAGAGCTTAAATTATATTTGAAACGATATCCAAAAAGTGTTGGAAGCTATTTGAATAACATAATGCAATTCATGAACAAACAATAACTTACAAACTTAGCCTTTCCAATTATATCTAAAACCCCAAAATTTCATGAATGACTTTGAAAAACAATGACAAATAAAGATACCTCCGAACTCTACAATCCAAACCCAGTTAGAAAACAGCTTTATAAAATCCAAAAAAAAAAAAAACATATCCCAATTGCCCATGATCGGGTTCTAAGTATGATTTTAACCAATCATCGAAAGATTTCAATTCTCACAAATCAAATGATCAACACATTAACCCAACAAAAATAAATAAATAAAAAGAAAAGCTTTGCAAATTTGAACATATAAAAAGAAAAACAGAAACAGAGAGTAGTCTTACATGAGGAGGGGGAGGATACTTGGAGGGTTTATCAGAGATGGGGTTGAGGAGTCCAGTGGTGAGATCAGATACAAAGTGCACAGCTTTGCTCCTGAAAGACTTCTGCTTTTGCTTTCCCATCTTTTATGGCGTAATATTTGACAAAAGGGTTTGCAATTCCACCACAGAATCTAAAATTTTCTTATTTTACTTAATTATTTTTATTTCTACAAGCAAGCACTGGTGTTGGGTTTCCATGGTGTGTTATGGTTCCTGAATTCAGCTATGCAATTGTTATTGTTATTACATATCATTGCTTTCTTTCTCTTGTAGGTGGCAATTTGGAAAACAAAAGTATTACATCGTTTAGAAACTTAGAAGTTACTCATTTCGCTAGTTGATGCTTACCTTTTCTTCTCATATTCTTTTTAGGGGCCTAAACTGACTCGTTCAAGATAAGATTGAAATGAAGTTGGGGTAATTTACAAAACAACTAAGTTTGAGGTGTGTTTTAAACTTTACCCAAACTTTTTTTATTATTATTTTTTAATATGGGTTAACCGGCTTATAAATATCTCACCATCTGTCCATTATAGATTGATCGGCTGACCATCAGTCGCAAGGGGAGTCGGCAACTAAAATTAAAAATAAATAATATTTTTTTTAATCTCTCCATAGTTGATTATTGGTTACTCTATTTAAAGATTCTGCAAAATAATTATATATTCTGAATTATTCAATTTGCAGTTTAATTGATCCACTAGTGCTTTTTTAACTCTACTCTAGCTAAATATTTAAAGTTAAGGCCTTTGTGAATGAGAGATTTAAACATGTCAATGAAAATTAATTGGGAAAAATAGAATGCTGTAAAACATTGTATTCAAAGTTAAGAAAAGCAGTTTGATTAGGAACATCATCTTCATAAAAATATAAAATGTATTTTGAAGTTTAGTTAATTTATTTTGGTCAACTAGTCAAACCCTATTATTTTATATATTAATCAAGTATCAAGTTGTTAAGGAAGGTCAAATAAAATATTCTAAATAGATTGACATCTTATTTAATGTTTATCAAAAATCGTTAAAGAATTAAATAAAATGCTTAGTAAGTTTTTAAATATGAGTGAATTTCTTTGATACCTCAACAATATAATCATTTCTTTATATTATGAGACAAAAATGAAAATTTGACAAAAATTCAAAACATTCCTTCAACTTGGTTAGTTTTACGTTTTTTCTTTTTCTATATCCTTTTACATATGATTTCATTAATGTATGACACTTTAGTTTGTTTTTGGTCACACTTTAATTAGTACATGAACATGGATTTTTAAGTATGATTTTATCTGGAAGAAATTGTAGCTTATGTTCATACTTTCTATGGGCGGCTTGGATGGGTTGGTATGTTCCCATTAGCCTTGTTCCTGTTTTTGTTCCAGATCTTGGGGTGTAATCAAATTGATGCTTTCGAGGAAATAAATAAATAAAAGGGATGGTGAATAATTTGATAAAAAGACCAAAATGGGAATAAAGACAAACCAAAACAAGAGTTGTTTACCTACTATTTTCTAGCATTCCTTTTTAACTTTGATCTAATCTGCTCGCTGTCACTTTTGTTTACCTGCCATTTTGCTAGCATTAATTATGATTATTATCGTACAAGGTTGTCCACACCCGTATTCATCATCGTCCTTTTCAACTTTGATGTAATCTGCTTGCTGTCACTGGTAAAAATGACAAAAGCTTTTTCCCTTTTTTACTGTATTCTCATTCGTGACATAGCATGCACAGGAACTCAACACTTTGCGTCTATATTTCTATAAAGGCTATAAACAAAGGAAGAACTCTTCAGTTTCATTGCATCATTAACGTTTCCCATTCCCTACAAACACATACACACATAGAGCAGTGAGTGGTGATCAGATATATCGACAGCAATGGCCACTCTTAAATTGCCTACCCAGATTCCTTCTGCTGCTGACGATGCTGAGCAACTCAACAAAGCTTTTAAAGGTGTCTTCTTTTTCATCACTATTTTCTTCATTACGGCCTTTCCATGTCCTATATTTGATCTGCTTTTTCTTGCAATGTCTATTTTTTTATGGCTTTTCTTGATCATCTTTAGAGTCAAACCATATATAACGATCCTGAGTTCTTAGTTTGATTTTGAAGAAATGCATTTTGCCAATCTTAGACTTGATCATATCATCAGTTTGTGTTTGATAGATCTATATTTCTTGATGATCTTGCTTTGTAAGGATTTTTTTTTTTTTTAATATTATAATCTGATCACTTTTATCTAAATACTGGACCTTTCTTTTCTGCGGATCTACCATCTTGGTTATTGTGGCATATCAAAATGTCCCTTTATCATTTTGATGAAAGTAATGCCACTTTTCCATGTTGGATCAAAAATTTTTAGAGAAAATGTAAAATATAATCAAGTTGGGGTATGGCTCGGTATAAGTGTCGGGCCAATTTATTTAGGGTATTAAAAAGATTAGGGCTTAACTGAAACTCATAATAATCCTTTTAATTTAACTATTTTTTGTAATTCTACAAATTTAGATATTTAAAATGAAATGACAACCCTATATTGTTTTATAAATTATGAGATGATGCGATAACTGATAAATTATAGATTGGCATGAAGAATTTGAGATTCGACTTGCGAAATATGGTATAACTTTAATGATTTTCAGCTTATTGATTATATCTAAATTTATTGTCACCTCATGAGGTTTGTTGCCCGGTTGTGAACACAAACATGTATATATTTCTTCTGAACTTGACTTGGTCACCAATTAAGAGCTGCTATGGTAATTGCAGGATGGGGCACGAATGAGAACTTGATTATATCAATCTTGGCTCACAGAAATGCAGCACAGCGCAAGTTAATAAGAGAAATCTATGCTTCTACTTACGGGGAAGACCTTCTCAAAGCACTAGACAAAGAACTTTCAAGTGACTTTGAGGTTAGATCGTGTGAGGTCATAGTTTTCCATTACTTCTCTTTCTGGATTAGGAAGACTGACATTTTGTTTCTGCATATATGTTTGCCTCAAACAGAGATCTGTATTGTTATGGACACTGACTCCTGCTGAGCGTGATGCATATTTGGCCAATGAAGCAACAAAGAGGCTTACTTCAAGCAACTGGGTTCTCATGGAAATAGCCTGCACTAGGTCTTCACTTGAACTTTTCGCAGTGAAGCAGGCCTACCATGCTTGTTATAAGAAATCCCTTGAGGAAGATGTTGCACATCACACAACTGGAGACTTCCGCAAGGTATAGTTTACCTAATTCAGATATTGCTATTGTTATCTGAAGCACAAATGAATAACAGAAGTTTGGAGTGAAACTATCAAGCTTCCTAATTATGGTATTCAGTTAACACTTGGATGTCCACAGAAACGAGTGATGGCCCTAGCCAGAAGTTTTGCAACAACAAAATATAGATTAGATGCTTTTATGCCCTTAATTATTTTCTTCTAATACTTCCTTGCATTGCAAGTCTTCCTTTTAGTATGACTGCAACCAATAGAATGGTTGATTATTTTGTACTAATTATGGATCCCTTGCAGCTTTTGGTTCCTCTTGTTAGCGTATTCCGATATGAAGGAGATGAGGTGAACATGACATTGGCAAAAACAGAGGCTAAGATTCTTCATGAGAAGATCTCAGACAAGGCTTACAATGATGAGGAGATTATTAGGATTCTGAGTACTAGGAGCAAGGCACAGCTTAATGCAACCCTCAATCACTACAACAATACATTTGGAAATGCAATCAACAAGGTAGTTACAACACTTAGATGTTGTCTTTAGGAACTGTTTCTAAGGCTAAAATGTTTTTGGATGAAACATGTCTTTAGTTACCCCACATTTATTCATGATGAAACATTCTAAGCAGTTTTTTTGGATGATGTTATGCAATACTTATGTTATAATCAAGTAAAAGTGATATGGCTTCCTGAATGATAATTTGCTTGGATTCTAAACTGGTTACATTTTTGCAGAATTTGAAGACTGATCCCAATAATGAATTCCTCAAACTGCTGAGAGCCACAATCAAGTGCTTGACCTGTCCTGAGAAATACTTCGAGAAGGTTCTTAGGATGGCCATCAACAAGTTGGGGACAGATGAATGGGCACTCACTCGAGTAGTCACAACTCGTGCTGAGGTGGATATGCAACGTATTAAGGAGCAATACCAGAAAAGGAACAGTGTGCCCCTGGAAAAGGCAATTGCTGGTGACACTTCTGGAGACTATGAGAGAATGCTTCTTGCTTTGATTGGTCACGGAGATGCTTAAGCAAGCACTGCTGCCACTGCTGCTGCATCCAGGAGAGAGTTATCTTCCATATTTATGTAGTTTATGCTACCTGCTGTGGTTTATCTTTTGCTTGTATGCTTTTCTTGTTGGGGCTGTATCAAGTGCTTGCCAGTTTGAGAGTTTTAAGATGGAACGTATGAGTGTTTCTTATAATAAGGTGTTAAAGAGCTTTATGCAGCCAAGCTATTTTACCCTGCATTTTGGTTTATATTAAATCATGTAGATTCTACTGGCTAAAGGACCAGAAGCATCTTAAAATCTATGCATAGAGGATATGATCTGATCAAGTCATTTGACTCCTATTACTTGATCAATCACTTGCCTCGAAAATTTCCAAAATTACATAGCATTGGGGTTGAAACATTCAATTTATTTTATTGGAAAATGGGCAACATTTGGTTCAACTTCTATAATGTCATAAAATCCTCAAATAGTTTTAGTTAAGAAATATTTAACAATCAAATTTCCACCAGTTCACTCTGGCCTCTTCCTTCACTGGCAGAATAAAGTAAAACCTAGTTAGCATCAATAAATAGATTGAATTATTGGCCCACCCAAAATTATAGCAGTTATAGCAGAGTGACCTTTACTTGGTTGAGTATCGTTAAAAGGTATCCAAAAAGAGTGCCTGTTTACGAAAACACGAAAACAATGTTACAAACTCCTCAATTAGTTTTGGTCAAGAAATATTTATTCACCAAAATGTCAACAATTTACTGTGGCCTCCCCTTCACTGGCAGAATAAAACCCATTGAGCATCAATCGATAGAATGAACTTGGGATTCATTTTTTGGTCCAACAAAAATTAAGATTTGTGATCCACTTTGATAGTATTAAAGCAACAACTAAGACATTATCTTGAGAAGAATATTCTGTCTGATATCAAACACCTTGGTAGTGTCTGATTTCATTACCGTAGTAGTTTCATTATCTGATCTCAGATGTTGTTTTCAAACATCTTCATTTTAACTGCTACATTGCTATAAAGGAAATTTAACTGGTTTCCAATCAAACATCCAGCAAACAAAGCCATTAGGCAGACGAATATTGTGGGGGCTTAATTATTCAACTGACAAGTCTAGACTGAACAAAACATAAGAAACAGTACACAGAAATACAACATTGTTAAAATAACTCAATTAGCGAACCATCCACTGTTTCTGATCTAAATGTTAAAACCTAACGTATGCATAAGCCACAATCCACATACACCACCACTCAAATGCCCTATTTGCTGAACATCATCAAGCATTGCAGCACATTCACCAGTCAAAACATAGCATCCACAGTGGGGATACACAGAAACCAACATCTACTGGTACTCAAGCAATACGACAAAGTTGGTTTTTGCAAGTCAAACCAACGAAATGCTGCTCTCACCACCAGGGGGCTTGCGGACTCCGCCAAAATAGTCTCGGGATTCTACCTTTCCATCAGCAAAGATGTTACTGCCACTCATTTCTCTCAGCTTAGCTGAACTTAGGTGCTTTTCAGCAGATCCTGGAGATACATCTCCCTTGAAGATATCATTGCCAGTCAACTCTGCAAACTTTTGGCCATGTATTTTCTTTGAGGTCTTAACTACTGGTTCTTCACTGAACAGGATATTACTCTGACCTCCAGCAGGCTACAAAAATAAAAAACAAGAAGATGGATAACATAGTGCTTGTACCAAAATTTAGAAAAAATTAGGGAACTCTTTGAATTGTCTAATGCCTTTTAAATTACGGCAGAACTAAACTGCACAGACAATAAAGTTTAGCAGGTAATTTAGAGTGTAAAACTATAAGCATGAACTTAATAGGAAAACAAGACCCATATACGCAGAATAAGAAAAGTCAAGTTTCATTTGGTTGATTGCTATGCTACCTATCATAAATTGGTGACTAAAATTAAGGCACTGCCGGTAAGTCTATTGTTTAACTACCGATGAAAATTGGCATCACAACTGAAAAGAGAGATTTAAGTGTACTGAATATAGATAGATAGGAAAAGATCTTTGCATCCACAAAAAGTATACTCACATTTGAAACTTTCACAGATGTGCGCAAATTCCTGGGTGCAGGTTCCCCCATGTCTTTACTGTCTTTTGACTCCAAGGAGCGTGCAGCAGCCAATGATCGGGGTTGAATTTCAGGAGCAGGACTGAATATGTCATGGCCACTAATTTCCTTGAACTTTGCATCTGATATCTGTTTTTTATTCTTCAAGTCTGCCTCAGTTTGCAATGTCCCACTTAACTCACGCTGCTTTGCTACCTCAGGTATAGAGGTAGGCTTCTTGGGTGAAACAGTCTCTTCGACACTGAATGAAATCTGGCTCATTCCATTCAATGCTTGCTGAAAATTCAACCACCAAAAGCTACGAAGTGAGTTGGAATCATGATAAACTATTCATCTCTGAGAATGCATCTATTAAACTCCAAAATATAGAGATATCAAATAAATACCTGATAAACGCGCACTCCTGTTTTATTTCGATTAGCAGAATCAGATTCTGATTCACCATTTTCACCATTGGCTGCAAATATGCCGCTTCCATTTATTTCCTTTAATTTATACCCTGAACAAGGCTTCCTGAGAATATTACAGCAAACAACTTTAGATGATAGTATCATGAAATCAAGGTGTTCAAGGCACTTTGATGGACATACTGAATGATGCAACCTTACGCATATGTATAAAAGTTTCAACATTTTTATGGCCCAAAGAATTGCTATGTTTTTAGCTCCCATGTGCATTTGCCAACAAAAATAACATTACATTTTCAATTTACCATCAAGAATATGCTGACCATCTTAGCAGTTAGCTAAAAATTTACTGGCACAATATCGCAATTTTCAAAATTTTACTGATATCAAGAGTAATGAATTGACTTCTAAAGTGCAATACAGCAAGATGCAACCTTGCACAAACAAAAGATAGTACTAATTAGATGTTCATATTGCACAAACGATAGATATTAGCTTAAAATTATGGCAATCGTGAAACTAGAATAACCCATAGCGCAACACATTCACAAGTGACTGATTGTTAAACAAAAAAAAATTAATAATTTCCGAAACTAATTCAGATAAGAGTCTAGTTAAAATAAAACGTTTAGTTGTTCAATGCATGATTTAAAATCAATCAAAACTCAGTTAAATTCTTCTTTTTTGAAGACCCTTTTAATAAAACTAAAAAAAAAAAAAATCAGAACATCAATTAAACAGAAACAAGAACAGCAGATCTGATTCCACATTCATCAACTTTCACATGCAAATAAAAAAGACCACCTTTACAGGCAAAAATGAACTCAAAACGCAACGCTCTGAGAGCAGATCTTCACTTCACAACACAAACATGAACTTACTTCTTGTTAAGAGACTGAGCTTCTTCGTCCGTGACTTGGCCTCCGAACAACACTTTGCTGATCCCATCAGACGGCTGATATCAATTCACCGACCAAATTACTAAAAAAATCAAACTTTTCAAAAAATTCAAAAAAAAAAAATTCTTAAAAAAAGGAGAAATGTGGAAGCTTTACTTGGTGAGACCGAGGTGCGGAGACGGCGGCGGAGGATTCAGAGGGAGGAGCTTCGGACCACGTAAGGAGATCGGATGTGGACACGTGGGGCTTTCTGACTGGCGTTGCTCTCTCCATGATCGGTGCTGTTGTCTGAAAGAGTGTTGAGAGAGTTTTCGTGTCTGAGACTTGAAATGAAGAAGACTGTGAGAGTTGAGTTTAGTTTTAAGATTTTTTTATTATTATTTAAAATTTAAAATTTGAATGATAAAAGAGATCCACCAAACTTTTCTTAAAAAATCTACTCTCGAGCGTACACAAAACTTTTGCACTCGCCTTTTTCAGATATTTTTGGTCGAGGGATTTAAAAACATTGCCAAAATTATTTTAAAAAATAATAATCGTTTCAAAAATTTTAAATATCATAATCATGTACCAACAACTTAACAATTTGAGACATGTTATTTTTGTTATCAATTTCTTAAGCTTGAAAAATTTATCAACAATATTAAAAAAAAGTATCAAATTATCGAATTATTGATATAGAGTTTAAATTTTTAAAAATCATAATTACTATTTAAAACGTCTCTTTAGTTTTAATCTTTGTTAAAAAACGATTGTATTAATTTTAGTTAGATTAGCACTTAAAAAGAAGAAAAAGGTTGTATTCAACAATTAGAAATTTATAAAAATAAGTAATTATTAACAAATTATAAATTATCGAAAAGGTCTAAATTAAATTTTATAATATGATTAATTTGGCTTTAAGGGGTATTATATAGTTTTATATTAACGCATATCTTAAAGCACCAGTTATAATTATCTTTAGTTAAAATTTATCTTTTGATTTTCATTAATGTTAAGTAAAAAGTAATTCTAAAAAAATTATCAAATTTCTTCTTAATTTGTAAAAAATTATAAAAGAAATTGTGTCAAAAATAGTTAATAATACGGTTTAGTCATTAATATTTTCTCTGTTAAATAAGGGTGCTTTTTCTATGATTTTCCTGAAAAATTAAAATAATAATAATAATAATTTATGATTCTTTAACCTATCCTCTCTCAGCTTGTTATTAAGACAAACAAATGGAAGTATTTTGCTTATAAATTTATAAAAATACATCACAAAATAATTCTTCATTTTAAATTCTAATAATTTTTTTTGAGTGATTGATATAAGTATATTTTTCAATGATTTTCTAAACAACATATCCAAAATTTAATATGAAAAAAATTATAGATTATCAAAATTTTAAAGTTGTAAGTTGAATTTTCTCTTTATTTTTTTAAATACATAAGAATTAATTAAATTAAATATTTTATGTTGCATATATAGAAATGAATTCGGTACTGAGTTAGTATGTAACTTGTACGTAACATCAAACCTTACCAAATTTGACAATGTTATATCTACATTATCCTTATTATTAATCTATTTAGTAATAAGAATTCCTGTTGAAGATATTAATTAATATACTAAATTGGATGATGATCCACAAATCTAATATGAATTAATTAATTATATATAGATAACTTTATTTCTTAAATGGAGAATAACCAACCATTTTTTTAAAATTAAATAATTAATTAAGAAGACCATTAAGAAAAGAAAACAGCTACATTACATAAACTATATAGTTGGTGCTTCTGCAAGTTTCTATAGAAATTGACCAAAATATTCCTTCCATTCAATTCATTTTCTAGAGTTTGTAAAGGACTACTCTTAACCAATTTCTTAAACAATGTATTAATTAAAACCCAGAAAAAATTATTAAAATAATTATTTCATACATTAAAAATTATTTTTAAAAGATATTTTATATATAACTCTTGAGATATTAAGTCTATGTGTATGGTTGTAGTGGTAATGGGCCATGAGCCTTGACCAGATGGATCAGAATTCATGTAAATGGACCCATCTATCTATTGAAGTGGGCAAGCAATAATGGTACTGAAGGACAAATAATTCTGCTATCACATTTATATATATTAATGCTGCCAGATCACTCTTCATTTGCAATACTATGGTTCTTGGCCCCACTTCCTTCATTATCATTCTAATTATTTAACTAATATAAGCAAATATTTTATCGACATATAAGAAGTTGTTGGCCAACCCGGCTACCTTAATATATTATGGTCATAGGTGCCTTTTTTTAGGAATAATGCAATGATTTGATAGGTATCGCGTGTGGATTCAATCTCACGTGTCTTTAACAGGTTTTATAATTAGGTTAAATATAGTGCATTTATTTTTTAAAAATTTCATATATAGATCAGATCTCGAATGAATAATTAGAAAACATCCGATAACCGATAGCATTTGATAGTGTTAAGTTTGAGAATTTGATAACATATGAATTATGGCATCAAAATTTTTTAAAAATAGTTAATTTTCTATGAAATCCATTTCATTAACTATCATTCTTTTCCAATAACTCACTTGACTACATAATTTCATTACAAAATTGCAAGAGTACTCAAAAGAAGCTCAACAAATTAATCTTAATTTCATCTCAATCGAGGCCAATAGAAGAACAAAGTAGAATAAAGCGTTGATAATCAACACCAATATAAGACTATTTTAGTGCATGCCAAGTTAGTAATATTGTTGCCAATCCTTTGTGTTGTGCCAAGCTACAATGCTTCGAAAGCAGCCACTAGTGCAAATATATCATAATCTGCACAACTGCACGCCCCACCATGACCATCTGTGCAACCACACTCATCCCACTTCTTCATCAATCTCTCGTTTCTCTTCTTCTTCTCCTCCATCTCCACCACCACTTTTGGTGCTTCAACTTTCATTGCTACTTGCACTGAAGGAGGCTTGACCCCTTCACAACAAACCCTTCTGGTGCTGCTCTTCGATGCCATCACAACCCAGCTTTCTATCTCCATATTTGGTGACTCCAACACTGTTTTCCATGGAATTTCAGCCCTGCCCAAGAGCTGTGACTTGCAATATTTTTTCCCAAGAATGAGCACTGCCTTTCTCCACCTCAGCTCGAAGACTACACTTTGTTGCTTCAAGTTGTTGATGGAGTCTTCACTTCCCAAGCACTCCAATGAGAAGGACTCGTTCCAAATGAGATCAGAGTTTGGAGAAATCTCTTGGCTGTTGAGTTGTATTCTCTTGTTGTTGCCTGCAGAGAGATAGTATCTAACAAAGAGGCCACCAGAAGTTTTAGAGTTGAATTCAATGTTTTTGGCTTTTATGATTCTAAGTTGACAAGAACGTGAAGAAAGATATTGAGGAGCAACCATTTTGAGTTGTAAATAATGTAATGAACTCTTTAAATTTCTAAAGGGAAGCTTTGATAGTTTTTGAATGTCGATGAGAGTTTTGAATTGTGAAGAAGGGTTTGGAGTTGTGGGGTTATATATATAGATGCCGCATGCATATCAGACAATTATAAAAGATTTTGAAAATGGTGGTGGTGGTGGTTGCTTTGTAAGGAGCTGCATTCTCTTAGTACACTCTTCTCGTATATATCCATTAAAGAAATGAGCAAAGTGGGGGCTTATATATAGATTATTATTTCAAAGGCCGCCAAGATCTCTCAGTTCTGATATTATATATTTCAATAATGCAATGAAATATGAAGAGAATCATTTGAGAATCCAGGGACGATTATGCCCTAATTAAAATAAAGGCTCTTGTGATCATGAAGGGCCGGATATCTTAATACGACCCTTTGCAGCGTGGCAGTTGCAGCAGGATTATTGGGTTATAGTGATCTGACTCAATATTTTACTATAACATATATAAAGAGAATTGGAAGCTAGCTGCCCTTTTGACTGTCAAAAGTGGCTTATTCACCGATCAATTGCATGCCCACCTGATTGTTTAGTAATATATATATACATTTATAGAGGGGTAGTCTTAAAATTTGCTCTTAGGTGACACATGTTAAAAGAATTCAAATAATATATATTTATATTAGTTTAATCATTAATTTATCTTAAAAAATAATATTTTTATTAAAAATTTATTGAATATAGTAAAGTAATTAATTTAACACAAGACAAATTAATGATTTTAATGATAAAATTAAATTTTTTGAGATCTTAACATTTTCCTTAAATACATATGTTAAGACTATTATATATATATATATTTCTGCATCTTTGAGGTGTTAATATTTGCTTTTAAACTATATATTAAAACTATGATTTTAATCACCATTTACGTAAAAAGATATGTGAAATATTTGTAATGAACTCTTGTTTAAGTTTCAGGGTTTAATTAGTCAGCAGAAGTATCATCTTTGCTCACTTTGACTGTGGTACTATACCCCTGGAATTAACAGAAGTTTGATTTTGTAAAAGCTTATCTAAGACTACTTAAGGTGTTTTTGGCTTTCTCATTGTTTGAAAAGGGCTCAATTTGCAGAGGATGGTGGAGTAGCCAGAGAAGAATTCTAAAGCTAGCTCTCAAACAATTAGTTGTTATTTATCAAGTTGTGGGTAAGCGAGCACTGGAAAATTAATGCTTTGAGATTCAACTTTCATCATCTAGGGAAATAGGTAGTTAAAGTATAGTAGTATCTTTTTAAGAAATATTTTACAAGTATAACTAATATAAATAATTGATTTCATATAATTTCATACAACTTTACATAACATAATCTTATTGGATGAATGATTGTCGTATCATTTATAAGAATTTCTATCATTGATTATTATTTTTCTATTCAACCAATAATTTTTTACAACATTATATATTGAATAGATTAATCATACGTATAATATTATTTTTTTTTTGGAGAATATACATTAAGATTACCATTGATTCTTTTGGATCAAGTGGTTCTATAAAATAAAAATGATTTGTAAAATTGATTCATCAATATTTGAAAGATCCGCAAGCCACTCAAATGATTTAATTAATCCTTAATATGATCAATCTCAATCCCTTGTAGGTCTAGTAACAAGTTGAAATAAAAACATGTAAGTAGATTGATGAACCATCAAATTGTCATAATTTAAAACAAAGAGCTGGTCGCTTTTGGAGTGTCAAGCAGAACGTACGCATGCATGAAAGTTGGGAGATACCTATCCATATCCTGTTTAGTGGTGAACCACGAGGATTGGAAAACTTGGCAAAGTTCTACAAAGTATCCTATTTCTTAAGAAACAAGAAGATTTGAGTTGTAAACAGCTTTACAACTCAAAAAGATAGAATCGTTCAGAGATCCTGAGGGGATGCCATGCCCATGCCACTATATATGCGACTTGATTGTATATATTTGTATAATAATGGCCATACGTTTTGATTCTTTACTCATTTTGTTTCATGGTTAACAGGTTGGCAAAAAGATGGTGCTTATCACTATATTTCTAACCACGAATCAGCACTTTTTTATCTATCACTCTTTCCTCGCCAATTGTCCACAGAACCCATGTTCGATACTCTTATGATCTTGCTAGATCTTCTCTTTAGATTATAATATGTTATGAAAAAAAGACTCACGCAGCATAAATTTAAAATGGAAATAATACAATAATAGTAGACAATGGGCAAAGGATTTATGTGGTAAAACCCTCTTTTGATTGAGTGAAACCTCCATGGGACAAAGAAAGGATTTTATTAGACTTCAGAGAATAAGAAATAGATATAAGAAAAAAGGAAAGAGATACAAGAAACGGATACAGAAAAAATGGATATCTAAAATGAGAGGAGAAGCTCTCTATTTATAGGAGAACTTCTCCGCGTTATTTATAAATAATAGGGTCCACGCGTTCCACCGAAAATTTCTTTTCTTCTTCTCTTTCTTCCTTTCCCACCGAAAGTAATTTGTCTCCTTTCTTCTCTTTTCTTCTCTTTCTTCCTTTCCCACCGAAAGCAATTTGTCTCCTTTCTTTTCTTTTCATCTTTGTCTCCTCCTTTTGCCAACATTTGCCAACATGTACCCACAAAAGTCAACATTTCTCCCACTTGGAGACTTGATATCTATATCATGTCTCCACCCTCTTTTAATCATGTTGCTTACGTTTCCGTCAAGCCATAAGAGGATCTACACCAAATATACTTCTCAGAGTTGATTGGC